>JAAGNO010028779.1:49192-145696 GCA_033439905.1 Ceryle rudis
CTGCTCTCCAGCCACTCATCCCCCAGTCTGTAGCACTGCAGGGGGTTACTGTGGCCAAAGTGTAGGACCCTGCACTTTAAACCTCATATTATTGACCTCTGCCCATCGACTCAGCCTGTCCGGGTCCCTCTGCAGCATCTCCCGACCCTCCAGCAGATCGACATTCCCCCCCAGCTTAGTGTCATCCACAAATTTACTAAGGGTAGACTCGATCCCTTCATGCAGGTCATCAATAAAGATGTTGAACAGAACCGGTACTGATCCCCGGGAGACACCACTGGTCACTGGACACCAACTGGATGTGGCACCATTCACAACCACTCTCTCTCTGTGCCTGGTCATCCAGCCATGTCTTAACCCAGCAAAGGGTGCACCTGTCCAGGCCATGGGCTGCCAGCTTTTCCAGGAGGATGCTCTGGGAGACTTTGTCAAAGGCTTTGCTGAAGTCTAGGTAGACCACATCCACAGCCCCTTGTCTACCAGATGGGTCACCCAGTCATTGAATGAAATCAAATTGGTTAGGCAGGACCTTCCTTTCCTCAACCCGTGTTGGCTGGGCCTGAGCCCCTGGTTGTCTTGTACATGCCAATTGATGGCATTCAGGATGATCTGCTCCATAACCTTGCCAGCCACTGAGGTGAGGCTGACAGGCCTATAGTTTTCTGGATCCTCCTTCTGTCCCTTCCTGTGGATGGGCACCATGCTGGCCAACCTCCAGTCATCTGGGACCTCCCCAGTTAGCCAGGACTGGTGATAAATGGTGGAGAGCAGCGTAGCCAGCTCTTGTGCCAACTCCCTAAGCACCCTAGGATGAATCCCATCTGGACTCATAGACTTGTTAGGATCTAAGTGGCACAGGAGGTCACTAACTACTTCCTTCTGGATTTCAGAAGGGATATTCTGCTCCCCATGCCAGCCTACCAACTCAGGAGCCCAGTTGCCCTGAGGATAGTCAGTCTTTTTGTTAAAGACTGAGGCAAAGAAGGCATTGAGCACCTCGGCCTTTTCCTTGTCTTTCATTACTATGTTCCCCCCTTCATCCAGTAAGGAATGGAGACTTTTCCTCGCCCTCCTTTTGTTATTAATGTATTTATAAAAACACTTTTTATTATCCTTGACAGAATTGGCCACCTTAAGTTCCAGCTGAGCCTTTGCAGCTCTAATTCTCTTTCTACATGACCTTGCAATGTCCTTAAACACTTCCTGGTCCACCTGCCCCTTTTTTCCAAAGTTGAACACTTTTTTTTTTTTTTCTAAGTTCCCACAAAAGTTCCCTGCTCAATCAGGCTGGTATTCTACCCTGCTGGCTCATTTTTCAGCACGTAGGGACAGCCTGCTCCTGCGCCTTCATAATTACATTCTTAAAGTAAGCCCAGCCTTCTCAGGCCCCTTTGCTTTTGAGGGCTGTTTCCCAAGGGACTCTCCAAGTCAGTGTCCTGAGTAGACCAAAGTCAGCCCTCCAGAAGTCCAAGGTACTTTGACTTATAGAGGATTTACCAAGAGCTGAAGCAAACTCCCATCAAAAAAAGAAAGGCTCCCAAGATGCAATGAGTATGAATTCACAATGGACATTTACATTTTACACTGCAAATAAAACATTAGAATAGTCCTTTCCGATAAAACATCACCCAGTGTATTAAACCAGACATTAATGTGAATTTTTTTCAAATTTCAGATGAAAAACGTGAAGAAAAGAAAACTTATTTCTTACTTTCGACGGAACATTTCTGCAAATATGCAGCCAACGCTCCAAAGGTCAACTGGTGTTGCATAGCTGGACTGAAGCAAAACCTCAGGAGCTCTATACCACAAAGTAACAACCTGTAAAACATAAAAAAGAGGAACATAAAAAAGAGCACATTTATCAACAAGAATTGCAACCTCAACTGTTGTGTTATACAACTCCCATTTAGTTTAATCCAAATTGTAAAATCTCACAGATTAGGGCAAACTGGTTTGGCCAGTGCATAGAAAAGGGTTCTATATGGAAAATCTGAGTATGGATAGCTACAGTGATGATAAATTGGGAAGTGAGACCATTCTGCAAGAACAGGGCAATTCAGTGTTCAACAAAAATACAGTATCAGAGTACAGTCTTGGTGTGATATTGCAGTATCACAGCACACTACCAGAACAAGTCTTTGAAGCTTTTGCAACTTACAGACCCCAAACACTTTCCAGTGGAGATTTGAATTTCCATAGAGCAAATGTTAGTCTATTGAGCAAGGCCTCCTTTTCTTTAAACAACTTTAAATGTAGTCACCAGAGCCAAACTGGCAACAAAAAAACTAGGGAATAGTGTGGATTTACTCATAGGACAAATCATAACCTATATCCCATGTCTGTCTTAAGCCATTCATAGTTTATGTTTTAGGGTTTTTTTTTTGTAAAAGAGATGGGGTTAGCTCAAGTGCATGGGCCAACCTTGGCAAACATGTCTGACCTGTTTCAAAAGTTCTCTCTGAAGAAGCAATTATTTTTTTATCAGTTGGATATCACAGAATCACAGAATGTCAGGGGCTGGAAGGGACCTCCAAAGATCATCCAGTCCAACCCCCTTGCCAGAGCAGGATCACCTAGACCAGATCAGATATAGATCACATATAGATTAAGTCAAATCATCCCCAAAGCTGTCCCTTAGCAAAGGCACTCAGTGCTGCCCACTGTTGTTTCCTCGCACACAGAAGTACCTTAAAGTGCCAGTTTTCAACTAAGCAACACAGCACAGGCATCCTTGGAAGATTCCTGACTTTTATAGATGTGTGACTGTCTCTGCCCATGTGCTGCTGGTTTGACCAGTACTAACTTCTCTTGCAATTTATTTCCAAATGATACACTCTTTCCCAGGGACAAACGACACGCAAAGCGTCTGAGTTTAGGCTGTTCTTGCCCTTGTGGTCATGTCGCAACATGCTGTAGACATGCAGTGGGAATTTTACTGGCACTGCTCCACTGACGTATTTTGATGAGTCCTGCACGTTGGACCCACAATAGAGAGAGGACAGTTTATATTTATCCTTTTGTTTCCCACAAGTAGACCAAATACAGATGAGGCTGACTGTATCTTCAGTATATTTACAGAAGAACATAAGGAGCTTTTTCAGAGTCCTGTGTGAGCTCTTATGTTGCTAGAATATAATCCCAAAGCCACGGGAGTATCCTGTTCCTGAATACAGTTATAATCCAGACATAGCAACACATGATCATCAGCTAAATACCAATACTTGCTGATTGTGTGCTATAATTTAAACCTCTGGCTATTAATCTGGCGGCAGGAAGGATTTTGGGGTCTCAATAATTATTGGTTTGTTTCTCCAACAAACACAAAAGTGGGAGACACAGCGTCCAGGATGAGCATGAAACGAAGCAAAAACACTGAAAAGAACCAAGTGCAAAGATAAGAATTAAAACAACTTTTAAAATTCTGTTAACTAGGATAGTGAGTTCTGAGTTTCAAAACCAGCACAAATAAATTTGTATGTATTTTTTTTGGTTTTTTTTTAATGATAACTGTAATTGTCTTCTAAGCAAAAATAACAATGGAAGTAATCAGCCAGATTTGCTGGTCAAAGCCAGCTGAAACAAAAGCAAATACAACATTTATTACTATCATTACATGCCCTGACAGCCTTTGGAACTACTGAATGGCTATTGAAGGGAGGTTCACGGATATTTGCACAAGTGGTCATATTTGTTAACAGTCCTCTTAAACACTTTGATCTCTAGTCATAAAATTTGTCTTTGAAACAGTTCAATAACACAGTGCAACGTACTGCACTGGCAAGGTAGACTTCCATAGACCTGTCCACAGAAACATTTCTGTGTGGAAGCTGGGTATTATTTAACTCCGTTGGTCTTGTTGCTGATTTGGTACCATACCAGTGATGCTTTTCCAAAATATTTATCTCTATAAAACCCAGAAAAGTTTCCTCAGAGATTCAGGTAAAGAAGACAAATGTAACTGGAGGTCAGGGAGCTGCCTGATCTGAGTCAGAGATAATTCCTCCTGAAACAAATACATATTTTTCCTGATGCAGATATACCTCTCAAACTGAACTGCACTTTTATTCTTTCAATACATTTGTGGAAAAGCTTACTTGCTTTGAGAAATTAGATATAACATTTTGAACCCGCTCTCATTTGTCAGTGACTGGGTACAGCGTCATGAGCAAGAGCTGTGTGATCTCCAGTCTGTGGGAATGCCACTAAACCTCATGATTCCTGGTTTGAGATACACATGGCTCTTCTCACACAGAGCAAAATGGTGCTTTGTTTTCCCCAGTCCCACCAACTCTGCCACATTAAACCTCTGCACTGTCATAGGCAAATAACCGAGGGACATATGGTTGTGAGACAGTTTGAATACTTCTGCCAATGTATGCCCTAAACTGAAGTCCTTTTTCCATGGAACTATGGCACAGGACAGCTGCTCCTTTCTGAGGGGAGTGTTGCAGCTCATGGCCTGTCCCCAGGTGCTCCCTCAGGGGGAACAATGCTGTTTTCAGCAGTCTGCAGAAGCATGCAGCACATTAGCTGCTTCTCCCACGTGACCACTTACTGGCACAGTTCCCCAAGCAATTGCACCCTGGTACACTCCATTCATGCGTACACAGGGGACTGGGAGATTTTACTTCTGAGTAATTTGGAAACTTAGACCTTTAAAAAGAGATATATATATTTCCAAAGTCTTACAGTTAAATTCCAGAAAGTGCCTGATTGCTTTATAGTCAGAGAGGAAGTAATCTGTGTTGAGCTGTTTTCATATAATCTGTCATTACTGTGCACTTATAAAAGTGACCAAGTAACCTCTGTGGTTTGTAATATGCAAGTCTGTTTTTCAACATGTGAACCTGAAAGGGATCAAAATGTACTAAATGTCAGTTTGCACATAAGTAATGCCACAGATGACTCCTCTAGTGGTCAGGGTCTTCTGAAAAGCACAGGATGATGCAGATGATGCAGTGGTTTTGACACAAAGTTTCACACTCTCTTTCTCTTACCATAGAAACCAAGAAAATATTTGTGGACACTCCATTAACATTCGCAGATAAGTAGAAATGAAATTATTCTGAACACAGGATATGGTGAGGATGAACAACTAGATCATCACTTCCTCTTTAGCACAGTTCTAACTTAGAATGAAAAAATGCTTTGCTTAGGTAAGCCACACCAGCAGTGAGACAGGCTCTCCCTGAGAGCGCACTCTGATAAAGAGCTGAGTTATAAAGTCCCATTTTTAGGATGAAAAAAAGCAAGCACACCTCCATGAGTACATCTCACTTAAATTTTGCCTCTCCTGAAAATCTGACAGATGCATAATGCAGCACACGGTGATTGTTCTGCAGGAAAAAGGGCTCGTGCTCACATGCTGACAGAGATCCTGAATTCAGTGCAAAACTCCTAAATACTTTGGAGGTTTTAGGCTTCAGTGGCCATGTTACATTTCAGTCCTCTCATCTAATAAACCTCCCTCCTTTGCCTCCTCCTTGCTTCCCCTCACACTGCCTGGTCTCTTTAGATCTTCTCTTACACTAGACAGGTTCCTCCCAGCTGTCCCTGGACCTTCTGGCTTCTCCCCCCTGCCTCTGCCTTTCTGCCACACGGTGGTGGCCCCCCCTCTAACAGCATCACTGAATATGACTAACCCCTGCTGCTCATGTACAAATGCCCAGGTGGACACAGTCTGCTGCCCTGCCACATCCCATGTGTTCTGCCTTCCCTCATGTTCTCCATTTGCTCCCTTGCACCCTCAAACTCCCCTGGATTTCACACCCCATCCCCTCTTCTTCCAACTGCCTACAAATGCTCCTGGGCCAAATTAGCCCTTTTCCCCCTTTATTTTCTCAGTCCACTCTGCCTGTCCTGAGGATATCCTGTGACATTTGTATTTCATAGATTAAGCTACACACAAAAAGATTGAGAATAATTTAATACACTGGAAGGAGTACATACCTAAAGGAGTATCTGTGCTCTTTGTCCAGAGCACATTTAATGTTTCCACTATGCAGATAAGATGATATATAAGATAAGAATGTTATCAGTAGCTGTAGATTGCTGTTTCTAACAATTTTAACATCAAATGATTCGGGCAGCACTTCAGGATGAGATGAAATGAAATGTGTATCTGAGAGCCATAAGAAAGGAAGAGAATATCTGCAAAAGTCTACCAAGGCTATGTCTGACCCCGTAAAGAAGGAAATGTGCTCAGAGAGAAGGAAGGGCAGAGCTGCATTTAGTGTCAGAAGAAAAAAGAAAACTTTATTTTTAAATAAAGTTTTCTGCCTTATTATATCTGACAGACGTTGCTATCTGAGACCATCTAGCCCTAGGAGTTTCAATCCTGCACTTTATGGTACCTGTTTCTAATGAAAAAATCAAATTAGTGGTAAGAATCTACTCTCTAGCAGTGTGAACACAAATCTAGGCATTGTGTCAGTCTCATTTAATTTCCATTTACTTTACAGAGCAGATATTCACTTTTGGATAACTGCTTAATTTAAATGCACAATACACAGCCCTTTCCAAATATAGTTACTGTCTGAATAGCATACAGTTCAAAAAAAGACAAAGACAAACAGAGGTCGAGGGATGGGGTTGAGTAACATAGACACAAAAGACTACATTTCGGTTTGCCACAGACTTTAAGTACAGACCAATGCCCAGTTGCACAGCTACAGGAACAAAGCAAGGATCAGACTGTAACACAGTGGCTATGTCTGTGCTAGGAAATTAAATGGGACAGGAAATGTTCCTTTGGCACCAAGACCAACAGGCACAGAGTGGTCTATGTCCATATTATTAAATTCTCAGCCTCTCAAAAAAGCTGACCGCGTGCAAACTGCTTATTGGGAGTGGTCTTTGGTCCACGCTTAACTGTGCCTAGGAACTGTCTGGGGAAAGGCTGGTTGGCATAACTCAAAACCATGCCAGGAACTTTTCTAATAATTTAACAGTATAGACAAATGAGCTCCAGTATCCAAGAATGTTTCCTGGCACTCTTTAATCTACTAGCCAGTGAGTCTGAGTCACGCTGCGGCCCCGGTTCTTCCTTTCACTCCAGAGAGAAGGCATTTTGCTATGCTTTCCTCATCTCCGCTGATTCAGAGGGGACTCCAGGAGGGTGATGGGGTGGGAGAGACATGGCCCACTACTCATTTCACCCAGCAACTGATTTTATTTTATCGTGTGTGTCGTACAGGTCAGGTGAACACACATGCTGCAACTGCTTACTATCTATGAGGAGAATCTAACTGGCCCACATGTAGACATCTTTCTCTTAGACATCTAAAGGTGGATGAGATTAATTCTACACTAATTAGTTCTGAGGGCACTTTAAAGAGGGCTATAAAACCTTATAAAATACTAGCTTTCATAGAAATCATGCCACAAAAGCAATTAGCAGGATGCTTGAATTCATACACAGTATCCCTCTATCCAAATAAAATTCTTTCAAATCTTTTGCTTCTTCACCTAGCACAGCAACCTCCAGCATGGGGAAAGAACCCTTCCAAAATCCATCTGTCCAAAAGGTGTTATAAGGCCAGGATAGGTGATGGTAGCATCGTCTCTAGCCTTTGTACAATGACTTCAGCATATTTTCATCCATGGTTTGGAAGAGGAGTGTGTCTGCTTTACCTGCTAGGGTGTCTCTTGCTGTATTTCCCCACCACTATCCTTAAATCATGTGCTGAGCATTCTGCATTTATAAAAGCAAGCCTCTGAAGACCTATTATTATTTCTAACCATGATGAAGAAGGTAATAACCACTACCTTATACAATATGCTTTAGTTTGCAGGGATAATATTAGCCTGAATAATTATATTTGTTTAATCTCTTTTTTGAGTAGTGGTTCTTCCACTATTATGTAATGGTTTTGGGTTCCAGTGCAGAGATAGGTATGGCTGGAGAGAATGTTTCATTCTTAGAGACAGATGATTGTATTGTGTCTGTTTATAGAGCCATTAAAATAGTTTCCCTTTTAAAGTAAATTTGTACCAAACTACCCTGGTGGCTTTTAGAAGCCTTTAGGCTTTAGCTTCTTGGCTAAAGCTTTAACATATATAAAAAATTACATCCTTTCAAGTGCTATGGGTCTTATGAAGTGCACATGGTAATAGCAATTTTATCCCTTTATTCACATTTGTCTCCAGTTTAGGCATAAGCTTGATTAACTGCTTCATGAAAAGTGGAAGAATTGTTGTTATTCTTTAATTAATTAAATCATCAAGCAGAAAATCATCTATTTATAGATGACACAAATCCTGATCACATGTACCACCCACTATTAAGCTGTTATTTTAGAATGTGATCTCCTCTTTTTGATGCTAAAATATTTGTGCTTTGAAGAAAGCAAGTTTAGCATCTACTGTAAGATAAGTTCAAAAATAAAATAAGCCATTTGTTCCTTTGATGGTTTATGCACACAAACTAATCAGAATTTTTTTTTTTTTTCATTTCTAGGAAGAACCACATAACCCAGTGTGCTGCTGCTTCTGAGGAATATTTCTAGGTACATCCGTTGTCAGTAGGAGTGCAATTGTGTGTGTTTGCACATCATGCATGTGTATATAAACACTAGCAGAAGATACTTTACCTACCTTCAGTGGTTTTTACCTCAAAAGACTCTGTGCACTAAGCAGACCTGTGCAACAGCTACTAGAACAGAAATCTGGCTCATAAGGTAATATTTTCAACCATTAGTGATAATTCAGAACTTACCTGAAAACTAATACACAGAAATATATTTCCATTAAGAAGAATGTTTCATAGAATTTTCTACTGACAGCATACAAAGAACATTTCTGAGACACCACTTGAGACTTCACTTGAAAAGTGTTTTACCTTTATATGAAAAGAAAGAATCAAAAATAATATCACCATCACTAGTGTACAGGATCCAGAGCCCTCAGACGCCAAAGAAAGACTTGCCAGGGCTTGTGTTTTAAAATCAAACCCATGATGCCCTAATCTCTGGGCTACAGAACAGCCTTCTATGGAATATGGGACAGCTCAGCTCTTTACAGAAGTGGTCAGCTTTACATGCAATGAGGCTTGTGCTGATGCTGCAATGTATTTACATATTCAGATACTTGACAACACTGGAAGTAACAGGCTTTTTAAAAAAGTAGCCATTCCTCAGTCATGCTTCAAAACTCAATAATCAAACAGACATAGACTGAAATAGCAAATTGTAATAATCTATCTCAGCGCTGAAGAAAACCACAAAGGCAGAAATGAATAAACACCATTGGCTTCTTAGGATGATCAAGTTAAACATCTACTGTAAGAAAGAAGAGAATCCCAACCACAAAATCAAAGAAAGAAAGCATTAAAAAGGTGGCAGCCTGTGACTCTGCTGTGGAATGCAGGTCTCGTTCTGGATCTGGTGTGCAATTTGGCATATTTCCCCTTGCTCAGTCACCTGTTGGCATTAGTGAGCTGAGGGAACAGTCACAATTTCTAGTACCAGATCTTGGGCCTTGTTCCAGTTGTTTGCTCTACGTTGTTAGGTAGCCATAAATAGAACTCATCTAGCACCCTACACATACCCACTGGGTGTGGCATCCAGCACTATGGTCTCTCACATCACTTATGCCCAGTCCCTGGAAGAAGGAGAATATGTAGCTCTAACTTGTGTCAAGGATCAAAGAGTGGTTAGCTCCATGTTGAAATCCCTAGAAGCTGCCCTTGTGACTGTCTGGTGTCTTCCCAAATTCATCAGACTAGAGAATCTGAGCTTTACCACTTACGGTTTGGCTTTATAATGAAGACCAGCTTTCCACTGCTACTAGAAAACCAGAGTCTGGTTAACAGAAAAGTCTTCCCACTTCCTGGGGTGTTCTGTTAGACTTTGATTCTGAAAAGAAAAAAACCTATACAAAAGAAAACCATGAAGGCCACCAAATACCTCTCTCCCATGGAACTTGGGCCTATTTCTGCTTCAAACCATCTTTAACAAAAGGAGATGATGCACAAAGAAAATACTGACTCAAAGAGTGGATTCAATACTGCCAGTTCTCTAGGTGAGAGGCTTTACCATGGACTCTATAGCTGGTTCTAGATAAGAAAAAAGGAATTAAAAAGTTTTTAATTCCAACTACCAAAATAAATGAGTCACTCTCAAAAATAAATGCTTTGTACCATTTTGAGGCAAATGTAACCACTGGGTCAGAGTTTGCACAGAATTCTGTTAGGATCATGAGCTTCTTATAGAGTACAATGAATAAAACAAAGTTTTTGAGCTTGAGACCATAAAAAAAAAGGAAACTTGGTGCAAACAATTGCTAGAACATAACAGAATGAGTATGAAATTTATGAACGAATGCTGTACTCTGATTTAATTACCAGAGCTGAACAGGAAAGTAAAGATACAAGTAGCAATCAGGTCATATAAGCAAGAGAGGTATCCCTTGTTTGCATATGTCAGGGTATCTGTTCTTTACCCAGAATGTCTAATGAAAGCAAAATAAACTCAGTCACAATTAATCTCAAAATATTTATCCAAATGCCTTTTATACTGAAAGTCTGATTTGGGTAAGAGTACTCTCTGGCATATCTAAAAGTAAGATTTTTGCATGGATAACTTATAAAGCTGACATGAGAAATGTCGTATCTCTACTACAATTTATCCACAGTTAGAAATTCCTGTTGCAAGTTTGGGGTCTCTTTGCTTCTATGTCCCATCAGCTCATAGGAGAAGCTAGCTCCTACTCATCTCCCAGTGGCACTAAGAGCTATAACCTTTCTGCAGCAGCATGACATGGTATGGTGGGAGGTCCCACAGCACTTGATACAGTGTTAGCCATGCAGCTCTTCTTCCAAAGCAGACTGGGACATTGATGCCCCTGCTGGGAGTGAAAACTTCACTCCTAGTGATACAGACTCTACCAAGGCTTGAGTAGGGGCTTGGAAGCAAAGTATTAATTTCATTGATATCCTTGTTTATTATATAAAAGGGCTGGTGGAGCAACATCTGTCAGTGATGTTCATGTGAAGAAATAGCTTACAGTTAAACCTCCTGTATTACAGCAAAACCCAAAGGGAACCCAGGGTTGCAAACAAGGCAGCTTCTCTGCAGTAGGAACTCCTCTTGGGATGTACCTGCCCCCACTACTTCACAAGGTGCAGACTTGAATCCTATTATCACCATGATGGCTGACATGAAGATGGACTTTCCTTTACATATAGTATAAAGAAGTTGGGCAATTCTAAACACTGTAAATCTGTTCTACATTTTACATAGAATGCAGTAGATTTTACTATGGATTTAAACTGAAGTAAGTAAAAATGTAAATGATACCACAGAGATGAAACTCTGATGGAATACCTTTCAAGGATTCCTTGAAATTACATTTGGGAAACAAAATGCTCATGAAACATTTCTTTCTAAAAATAAATGAGAAAAGAGGTTTGGAAATATAAAGGTTTCCAGAAAAAAAAAAAAAAAAGAAAAGAAAAATATGAACTTTCTGTATACAGATGCAATATATGGAGAGGTGTATGTGTTTATACATACTTAAACATACCACAGATCATGAGTAATGAGTTGAATTTTGAAGTAATATCATCAGGACAAGGACCTGCTGCAGACACGTAATTTCATGGCAAAACTAAACACTGGATAAAAAAACCAAAAAGACTAAGTGGAGTGAGTCTTCAGTCTGTCTGAATCTCATATTTAAGTAGATTTGTGAGTTTAAGACCAATAAGATGCCAGGCACAATCTGCTGACTTTCCAAGGCTATGAGCTTTGTAGTCATCTTTACTCATCAATTCCTCTTAATCTGAAAGTGTCTGTGGATCTCAGGTGTAGATGGTCACACATTAGAAAGGCCTGGGCTGGAGGAACAAGCATCTGCATTTCAGCTGAAGCTCTACGGTGTGCGACACAAGTTTAGGCAGAGAGATACCCTAGATACCTAGAAGTTCTCAACAGAAGTCTATATGGAGTCCTACCTGGTGAAGCCTGTAACTAAGAGCGGTGGTGGAATCAATGTGTGTTTGCATCCACATTTAACATCCTGTACAGATGTTATGTTAATCTCAAAATGGAAATTCAGCATGAAGGGGACTTAATTGGCACCTCCTACATCCAAGCATATTCTTTGACTACTAAACTAGAGGTTTTTTGGGTGACAGCTCTTTTCTTGCCTTTGCTGAAGCCAAGTCACTATTCTGCCAGGAGTATATGAGTCATGGGGCAAGACTGTGTCTGAAAGTAGCTGAGTGCTTAAGAACAATCAGCTGGAAGGGGTGAGTTTCTGGATACTGCTCTCTGGAACGTGTATGCATTTTACATTAGACCATCCCTGGATAAAAATAAAAGCAGGCATTAATTACATTAAGCAGGCTGGATTCTGCTTTGGATCTAGGCAGATTGTATTCCATCTCTCTTTCTCTAATGGATGGGACTTATAAAAACTCTAGAAGATGGCACTCTGTTTTATTCTGTGGAGAAAAAAGCTACCTCTTCTCCCTTGCTACTTGATACATGATTCACTAGCTGAAATTTAAGATTAACAGTACAAAGTGAAGCCCAAGTTTTTAAAGAACCCAAAAGAAAATTTCCTCCACTTATAAATGCTACAGGATTTTCTAAATCTGAAGATTTAGCAGAAAACCAGAATGTTACAGTTGGTCCAATACTAGACCTTGCTAGGCTTTATTTCCAATTTTAACTTTAAAGCTTGTAAAATTAGTTTATGTTATTTTCAAGAAGCCATATTCCAAGTGAAATTTATTAGATAACATATTGTATTAGTTGAATGAAAAAGATTTGAATTATTCTAGATTACTGAAGACTCTACTCCAGAGTGGAGTCTATAAAAATAAAAAGATAAAATTTTCACATCTATTTGTGAAAATGATGTTGTAGAACAGACTTCTACAGATGCCTCATCTCTCTCAAAATTGATACAAAGCATCTTATTTAAGCTAGAGATATAACAGCTTAAGACAATACAAACAGGAATGTTCAAGGTAATGGGTGCTTTCATGTTACAAGTTCTCAAGTCTGAGGGCACTGCATCAGGCTAAAGGACAACGAGATAAGAACAATATTGCTAGTTACTAACAAATGGCAGATAAAAGAGCTCTTCTGGATTCTGATTAAGTGACGGCATTCTACACATTCCTGCGAGTTGAGAAAGTTTGCCTGAGAACAGCAGCTATGTTACATGTGAAGTACCACTAAACAAGCATATCTCTATGTTTTCAAATTCCAGTGGGAGTAATAGCTCTTTCCCTCATCTCTTCAACTTGAACAGAAGCTCCCTCGCTCCTTCCCGACATGCAGGAATAACTTGCTGTGCTTCAGTTTCCATTAAGATGTATAAATGTGTATGCTGAAAGTAAAGAGAAGTTCTGTAGGACTCCATGGCTTTGAGCCAATGTTTACAATCCCCTGGGTGGGAAATGCTGGGTGAAAGGCTCTCCATGGCAGCTGTAGGAGTCTTTGCTGTTGCCGCCAATGACCTTCTGCCTCTGTTTTCAAAGTAGCTCCCTTGTTAACTCCTTGCACACTGTGTGCGTAGAGACCTCAGAGAGGAAACACTTTCTCTGAAAGTCCAAATCCACTTCCAGGCATCTGTTTGACAGACTCTGATTTCAGCAGTGATTAAGGGATTGTGGACTAATATGTGTACTCTGCATCTGCTGTTGGAGCTGTGGCACTGAGACAAATTTTTAATAGTCCAGAACTGGGTTTAGTTGTGTTCTGCATGTTACATAATGAATGTTCTCGGCTTCAGGCGATAGACGTCAGTTTACAGGCACAGGGATTGTGAAACACAGAGCATAATGAGTCTCCAGGAGAGAAAGAAACATCCAATGCACAGAGATATGTTTTAGTTCAATCTGGTCAATCGGTAGCAGTGTTATTTGCTGGTAGTGGCTATACCTTCTCCTGGGGTCTCCTCAGGAGAGGAAAAATATTTAAAATCAAAGACAGGCTGAACTGCTGTTGGTGCAATGGAGATATACCATAAGGGAGCACCTGATGCAGAATGGAGATCTATTGCTTTAAAAGCTTTTGTTCCTCTCCTGCCTGAAAACGAAAATTACAATACTCAGGAGGTCTCCTCCTGTGTCACATCCCTTTTGCTGCTTGGTGAATCACTCATGGTTCCTAACTGTTCAGGAAGTGTCCTTATAAAAATGATTAAAATGGACATAACCCCCCCCACTGTCTACACCGTTTATGGCAACATTTAATCCATCCTTGAAAAAGAAGACTAAATCAAATGGGAACTAATATTCAAGAACTATAGGAAATGTTCTAATGGTCTCAGAGAGGGAGGCAAGAGCTTTTGTGAATAACATCAACCTTACTACCAGCTGACCTTTGAATAATCAGTTTCGTAGTGTTATATGCGTTTCCCTATCATCATCATACTTGCCTGTGTCTTTTCCCCACAAAGATCTGTTCTCAGAAGCAATCATTCCATGCAAAAATGTCCTTGAATATCTTATTCCTTGAAGGGAATAAGAGTGCCTGCCACGTCCAGAAAACTTTCACAGCATTAACAGGCACTAGGGACAGCAACATCCTACCTCTTCCATGAACTTTCAGAGGACGTCCTGTAAATAACATCCTCCTGCAGTCAGGAAATCCTTCAATGTGTGACTCCATGGATGCTGAGAAGGAGAGAAGAAGTGCTAGAAGCTACAGTGTCTGCAGAGAAAACCAAGGCCAAGTGCAAACAGCTTTGGGATTGACACAGATCAACAGTCTCTAAAGTTGCTGCCTGGTCTAAGGGTCTAAATCTAAAAGGTAGAGAAGTTACAGAACAAGCCGATAGGACCTCACCTATTCTTCTGAAGCAAAAAAAGTCATGCATGAAAAGGCTAATTTTACTAGACTGTGCTAAAAAAGCCAACTGGACATCTTATAAAAAGCTCCAACCTAACTCTAAATATGCATGTAAGTCCTAGTGATTTCAGTGGAAGCCTTGGGTGGTTAGAGGAAGATGTCTTCAGACAGTGGAATTACTTATATTTAGATCTATCCTTATAGTACTTAAAAGTAGTTTTAGAAACAAGAAATGAGACATAATTATATTTTCTAAAGAGTATACAATTTCATCTAATAAATACTATCTATTTGTTCTAGGAAAGTGGCAGTCTGCAACAAAAATGAATATTCTATGATAACAAACAAAGAATTTAGTTTAGAATATTTTTCTTTTTTATTAATATCATGAGGCTATGTTACTGCTGTTTTAAATCATTAATGATCTTGGGATCAGAAACTAAGTGTTTTCAAGAGCTAACAGTATAATTGTTTTTAGAATGATGCTCTCAGGCTGAATTTAGATCAAGTTAATTTTTGTAATACGAAGCTTTTACAAAACATGGGTCTAAATGACCCCTTCTTAAGCTTTTTTATTTACAACACATCTTTATACTCCAGATAAACTTTGTTTTGTTTTGGGCTACTGCAGGAAGATCTGAAAATGATTCTGTTTGAAGCAAAGCAGAAGCAAGAATAAAATAACCCATTACCATATCCCAGCAGAAGGAAAACAGAAGTGAACAGCACAACTAATGAAAAAACCCCCAAACCAACCAGAATGGATTTTACATCTTTTCAGTTACAGTAAAGGTGCTATCAGCAACAATAAAAGAGGCCTCTGTAAAACTGAATTGTTAGTCTGGCAACATGCCTTCAAATCAATTATATGAAGACTCGTAGTATTTCTTAAAACAATTCTGGGGTGTAATCTTCAGGAAGAAAAAGTGTAGAGTACTGCAGATGATCTCTCTTAACCATGGTGGTGTTTCTGTCTCTAGGATCTGGGAGGAACAACAGCTGGCCAGGAAATGCTGTACACAAGAGTGCCGTGTGTGGTAGCTCACACGTGTGGCACAAATGTAATTTTAATCAATTACATCTCAGGCAAGTACAAAGTAGATTACTTACCACTCCCATAATAAGTGATCTATAAATCAGCTTCTTTTTCAAAGTTTAAAAGACTTGCCTTGGCCTTGGCTGGAGAAGGAACCAGGGAAATGAAGCCTATTCTAATTAATATGAAGTTTTCCATATTTTATGATGAATAGTGGTTCACTGGCTTTCAAATATACGATATTTCATTGTCATGAGAGAAAAAGGTGAATCTATAATTTGGAAAGGAATTTTGCTATCAGTACATTTATGTTGCTAAGCATAGACTTGCTCTTCAACTTTGCTGACTTCAGTGGGACTTAAGGAGTCTCATGACAGTCAGTGATCAGTAGGTGTCCCTACTCATCTCTACCATAGATCTGACCTTTTTCTTCATCGGTGTTTTTACGCTTGTTTGCAACTGATGCCCCTAACTGTGAATAAATTACATTTATAGATGCCACTAGGGACTGGAACTGTGTAGAGGGTCCCTAATGTCCCCATGTTTTGGAACAAGGGCTGTGGAACTTGGCCTCTATGTCAAGGAGGTGCATCTTGCTGTCCTTGTAAAACTTGGCTCCAAATTTACCCATGTCATAAATCTGAAAAATAGCGCATGCTCAGTAAGGATTTATATTAGTGTATATTTATTGCACTTTCGGAAGGTTTGTTTTCAATGAGCATGTTTCAATCCAGCTCCAGAGGGTTCAGTGGGACATCATCGCATATAAAACTTTTGACTGAGTGCAGAAAGGCTGTTACTCCATAAATGGTCTATCTCATGCTTGAAGAGGAACCTACCAGACTCAGGCACAGGATGAAAATAGCTGGACACACTGGAGGAAGAGAGTATAAAAGATTAAGAGAAGAGATTAAGACATCCGCTTGCTGGGTTGAAGAACAATAGGGAGTGGGAGTGTTTGTGGAGAGTTGGGGGAACTGCAGCTGACTGAGAAAGAAGACTAAGAGCTATGGATGGAAGAAGGAGGAAAAACTGACCAGCAAGATGCGTGAGACCGGGCTCGGACAAAAACCTTTAAAGGAGACGGGGACTGCTGAAGAAGGCCTGAAGCTTAAAGCACAGGCGAGTAGATTTCACACAGGATTTGGGATGGGAGATAGATTTTTAATAGAGAGAGGAGACTGGGCTAGAGGAGAGGCAGGAATACAGGTTTGAGAAGAAGAAATAGCAGTAGTTGTGTGTTGGAAGATGAATCTGGGAAATCCACTGACAATGCATCCTGCCTTCTTCTAGTTTAATCAGCTCTTATGACAGCCAACCACTACAGACAGGTAGCTCAGGTTGAAGAAATCTATGTGACTGATCCATAGGATCAGCCTTGCTGATAACCGCCATGAATATGAATATAACTCCAAGTGAAGAAATTCCATGTTTTAAATACACTTTTCTGTTCTTACAGAAGAAATCTGCACATATACAAAGAAATAGACGACTTCCATATTTTGCAGCTAAAACCAATCACAAAAAAATTTGCCCTAAAACCAGAAACACAAACAAATTAAAAACCAAAGCACTTAATGCCAAAAAGAGCATGTGAGTTGAGAAGTGAAAACAAGCCTGCAGCAACAAGGGCAACTGGCACTGGAAGATGATCCAAGTACATCCAAAAATGCCATAGAAATATATGATAAATTAAGCTCATAACAATAATTTCTTCCCATCAGTTGAAGTACAGACCTGCTGTAGCTGCAAACTCTGTACTGCCTAGTGCAGCCGGTTCTTTAGACATACTGATAGTGTTCACCAACTTACACCTTCTTTGGAGAGGCTGCCTAATATCTGCAAGGCTATTTTACCTGTAGAAGAAAATAACAGCAACCTGGTTGTGTTTCTTCTCTTCTTTGCTGTGTACTAGTAGCAAAATCACTTACTACATTGTGCATAGTAAATCGGGAGTATAAAACTTCCTTAAAAAGACACCAATAATTTAACTGGTTATAAAGACAAAGAAAACAGAAAACCAGTACCAAACTAGCATGTTCATGCAGCCTCCTATTTTTATGCAAGTGTTAATGCTATATTGGAGGCTTTTCTCTTAACCAGATAACTCTAAGGACTGATTTCATTGATGAGTTTAAAAAGGCAGCATTCACTGCTACTGAGGGTCTCCTCCTTGCAGCTGTTGCTATGATGGGTTGTACTTAATGAAATTTTCTCCCTCTTCCCTCTGAAAACTTAACACGTGTAATTTAACATTTAAAACACAGCCTCTGTTGAAACATCTCACAACAACAAAAATGCATATACATTGACATCATTTTATTTCCTTGTAACAAAATCTTTAGATTCATGCAGCAACAACTGAACTGCTCCATACACAGTATATAGTTAAAACTGCACAACTGAAGCCAAAATATGCACAGCTAAAAGGAATGTTACAGGGGGGCCTCTTTTAGTGAACAAAGCAGGCTCAGTTTGGCTCTTTTTCCCTAGCGCTACCACATCCGCACATCGTTAGTTGGAAAATTCCAGATATATGCTGTAATTTTTTGTGCTTTTTTTTCCCAGTACACTTGAGGCTTTAGTGTCCAGATGCCATTTTCCCCCCCTTATCTGTCCTTGCTAGTTTGGGTCTTTGCCAGTTGTGGTCAACAATTAATACAGCAAAAGAAAAATACAGTACACTCCCTGGCAACTGGCAGAGGCTCACAGGAAATACCAAATAAAAACTTTATTATGTATTGTTTAACTATTTTGTTTGCCTGTGGGCCACCCTGTTGTTGGTGTAATTTAGAAAAGCATGCTCCATCTGGATGATCTGTGCGCAGGCTCATTGTTCCCAGAATCTGTCACGCACAATCACTGCTTCAGCCTGTGGCCCTCTGCAGAAAGAAGCAAAGGCATGGCAGCCCTCCAGCCTGCATTCCTTTTCATTAGACAACTTGTGACCAAATGTTAGAATAGAAGAGTAACCTTTTAATATTCATGTAATTAATTTACTTTCCCCTTTAATTATAAAACTTCACGTGAAAAGAAGAAAATAAAAAGACTTCCCTTCATGATTCTCCTCCCTCCCCCATTCTTTCTGTTCGCTTTTTGGGACACGGAAGGTGCTGGGAGTTTCATTATACATAGGTACCGGTACCTCTGTCTATTGGGAAATTCTCATGGTCCTAATATGTTTGTGGGCTTGTACTTTATGTATTAATTGCTCTGGTATGTGGAATAGATTCAGGACTATAAAAAACCAAGAGAAATTAAATTATTTCCTTCTAGATGCTCTTGCAGCATCTGCTTCCTTGTCTTAATCAGTGCGGTAATCCATTGAACACTAAGCCATTCTTCTACATTTGAAAAACACAATAGACATCTAATTGAAGTTCCCTTTCATCCTAAGGTCAGCATACGACTCAAAATACTGCGTCAGCTGGGATTTTGGCTGCGCAGCCTTAGGTACATAAGGTGGTGCTTTGTCAGTTCTGCCTTCCTGGTTTTCCAGGTGCCATTTTTTTTCAGCTGAGGTTAGACCTGGCTAACACAATGCAAATGTTTGCTCCCCACAACTCAAAAAGTGCATTTGATTGCCAGGGAAAGCATCTGATGCTGTAAGGTCTCACCATATGAATTTACGTCAGCACACTGAACTGAGGCCCTGCCTTCCATGGGGATGGTTTTCCTCTTCCATTCAAAGGAATCCAGTTACAGCAGGTTGTAATTCAAATAGATGAAGCTCAGGTAGAAATTGCCTGTCTTCAAGTCACAGCATTTAAGTTCTTATTCCCTGATTTCGACTGCAGTTTCAATAGGCCATGAGGACATGAAGGACTCACAGAAAGCCACTTGGCATATCAAAGGATCGGGGCCCAAAAGCAGTCAAGTGTCCTATATAAAATGAAATGGTTTCTATGGCAACTGAGGAAATGCTACTGACCTTCACTCATTTTTCTTTTATTAAATAGGTGTACTGCCATGTTAAGTCTGCAAGTGATCAACGTAGATGTTAGTAGTTTTGATTAGTGCACGCATCAACCCATCATAGGAACGAAAAGTAGCAGAAGAGATCTTCTGTTGTGGCCATGTGGGCACAAAGATAAAGTAACAAGTCAGGATGTTTTAGATGAGGGCAAGACTTAAATTTCTGGAATGTCTTTTATTTAGTCTAAAAATAACACAATTGAGTTGGAATGATTCTTTCTGTGAAGCACCTTTAGCAGGGAATAGAACAAAATCTATGTCATTTGTCATATTAATTGCAAATTCAGGGTATAATATTTCAAATATTCACTAGGAAAGAATTTCAGCTATGTGGCAAATTAAACTGCTTGCATTTAAAAAAGTAGCATCTTCTGTCCAGAAGGCAAAGCAGCAACTGGAAATAAAAGTGAATTCAAACTCCTTGGCCTAAAGCAACAAGAAATTAAAAAAAACCCCAACAACAACAACAACAAAAAATACTTGTCATTGTGGTTAGTATGGCCTCATTTTCCCTGTCAATGCAATGACTTTCCTGGTCTTTTTATGCCTCCTCACTTTCATTTTGCTGTCTTTCTTCCTAGCTCCCTCTATGTACTCTACACAAACTGCTATCAAATATTGTATATTTGCAGGAAACAAAGACGTTAGGAACTGTGCTAAGGAGAAGGCCAAGAAAGAGGTAGGATGGGCTGTATTCTGGCCAGAATGCTACGATTTTAAAAAAATTACAGTATATTTATAACAAGTCATTAAAGATGTTACAGAGGTCAAGCTCCTCTTACAATTCCCAACTTCTTCCCCATTTTCTCTTCCTGACTAAATAAGCTTGTAACTCAGCAATTTAATTTACATGAATTTGAATTACATTCCTGAGAGGATAAAGCAATATGCATAACTACCCATGGATGCTAACAAATGTCAAAGGAGAGCAATAAACTCATATAAAGAAATCGTCTTTTCTCTGAAGAATCGGAGATATTGTTAAAATATTTGATTAAAGTCATTCTGTTGACTAATATGAAAAATTAACATATTAACTAGGAATTTAACATAGTGGAAAAATTTAATGCTTGGCCATAAATACATGATAAAGTGTCTTTAAAAAAGACTATGTAAGAAAACTAGATCTTGATTCAAGTTTGTACAGCTCTTAATACAATGATGGTCTGTTCCATGATGAGGGAGTCTCAAAAGGAATTGTTTCTGCTGAGGGAATTATGACAACAAAGGCTTAACTGTAGACAAGTTCTTTCCTGGTGTCAGAACATAAATCCATAGTTTCTCTGAATTGATCACAGCCTAACAGTATGGTCCTGTAACTTCCCTCATTTTACAGCCTATAACCTTCAATTCTGCTGACCAAATCTGTAATCCTTTATAGTGCAAATACTGTCCCTATGCCGTATGTATACATACATGTGCCATGTGATAGGAGATTTCCTGAAGACTGTGTTGGAAGCATGCAGGAAGGGTTCTGCTGAGCTCCTCACTTGCATAAGGTGCTTATACAGACACGGTAATTCTTAGAAATACCCAAAGCAGTGTTCAGAGCCGGGCATTTCAGTTCTGAAAGGAATGTTCAATTCGGATTAAAGGGCTTCTCTTCTCTATTTTAGCATGCGGCTCAGCAGGAATTACTGTAAAACGCACGCTTCTGAATGGATTCCAGAGCCTAAAGGACATGTAGGGAATCCTCAGAATAAAATGTTAGATACAACAGGTATGACTGTCTGTTCAGTACTTATGCTGGTTTTTCAGATTTCTGGGCTTAATTACAGCTCCTGTGTATTGAATGATTCAAGTTATTAATCTAATGTAAATCTAATGTGAGCACCTTCCCAAGGTAGAAGGTGAAAGTTTCTCTGCCATGATGACCTGCATAGCAACACTGAAAAAGAAAATTAAGACCAGGATATCAACTGTATTAAAATCTTAACTCACTTCAATTTCATAGAAAGCCAATTTCAGTGCACATTAAATACAAACCACATGGTTCCCTTCACCTTCAGGTGTTCTTCAGGATGAGGTATAAAATGCCTTCCATTTGTTATACTGGTTTTCTTTATATACTGTAGCCTCCTACCACTGCTTGTGATGTTACTGAAGATCTACAGGAAAAAAAAATCTCTTTGATTTTTAATATGACTTAAAAAGCTTATTGTGCATATTTTTTGCTTGTACATGCCTATGATATGGGAAGATGTTCACAGTTCACTTGTTTTAAAAAAATTTTCTTCGTTCCTTGGTGTGAAAAAATAACAGGAAAAACTTACTAGTGGAGTACCCAGAGGGAAGAGTGACACAATACACACAGTGATAATGAATACTCAATACAAATGAGAATTAGCATCCACTTACCATGGACATTTTTATTTCTAGTCAGTCTAATAGCTTCCTCCGTTCAGTATGAATCTGAGAGATTTTGAAAGATTTATGCATTTTGGTTGCTAATAATGCGAGGATCAGATGACACTTGTGATGTATCAACTGCAGGAAAATTAAGTTCTGCATAAGCACAAGTTTCCCTCTCAGACCACCTGGAATTTGCACACTATCCTGCACACTAAGGATGTGCAGAAGGATAAATAATAGCTCCTTAATCCCTTTCTGGGGAATTCATTCTTGATAATAAATTTTCTTTTAAAAGGTAAGGGCTGGAGCTATCAGACAGATCTAGATGACAAACATCACTCAGAACAGAAGGGAAATGAGAATGTGTACACATGAAGTTAAAAACAAAAAGATAATCAGAGTTTGGGGAAAAAAGTATTACTGCTTGTAAATTCTAAGAACAGCTGCAGTTTTTATCCTTGCTTTTCTGTCAGTTAGTGCTAATTTCCAAGATGACAGGAGATAAACCTGTGCATAAAGTCAGAGTTAGCAATATATGACACACATTTTCAGAACCTGATGTTCCAATACTGGAGCATTGCACAAGTTGATCTGGCAATTGACTATACATAGAAAATCCACAGAGCCTTCTCACAGCAGGGTGGGAACTCCACCCCCTTTAGGGCCTCAAGAATTCTCTGCAGGGTAAATATATAGCCGATGTTGTAAACACAAAGTAGAGCAAGACAGGATTCAGGAAAACTCAGGCTAAGTTCAGAAGATGTTTACACTGACTATAAAAATCTGAAAACAATGTTTACATTGAGAAAAGCTTTCTTCTTTCCTGGCTTAATACAGATTCTTTACCCAAACTTGTCAAAACCTGATGTTCACACTTTCTAATTTTTAATTTGAACATACCAGATGCAAGCTTTTTTTTTTTCCCTTCTATTAACTTGTTTCATCTAATAATGCTTTTTAAATAGTTGCATCTATTAGTGCCTACCTTGAATCTCATTTTATAACATGGAAATGTTACTATTTCAGTGGTTTTGCTGATAACTGCAGTTATGGATAAATTTTCATCTTTATGCAACGATTGTTGCGTTAGTGGATCTTAACTGGCTAGTTTTTAAATGATGTACTCAAAGTATTATTCAACAATGTCTTTCAATGTTGCTTCACATTCTTGAACTGTCGTAAGGTTTTCATTGACTTTTGCATTAAAAAATCGATCACCTGCAAGGCCTTGAGAATTGTAATATACTATTTTGACACTGCTGTGTTAACACTAGGGAACAAAAAACCAAGAGGTTGTATTCTATGAAGTAAACGTGAGAATTTTGTGGCCAAAGCCTGTGAACCGGTTAGGCACTTATATCAATATAATTTCCAAAGATTATTGCTGTTCTCTGTATACTCCAATCTCCTGAAGCAGCTTGGATATTTCTTCAGAGAAAGTCTGTATTTTTAAAATAGAATATGAAAACCCAGAATGAGATCCTGGCCTCAGTGAAGTTAAAGGGGTGTTTCCATAATAGTGTGACAGCTCATCAGCAGCAGAATTTGAAGCTAAAACCAAAACAGAGTCATTTTTCTTGTTCCACATTTTTCTTCTTGTACCAAAGGATCCTTGTTAGTCAAGTCACTACATCTAGAGATACCAAGTTTTGTGTTTAAAACTCAGCTCATACTAAGTTCTCATACTAAGTTCAGTTTTACTACAAACTCATGGTTTCTATGTTTTCTAATATTGATGGCAACACAGATGGCCCCGATTTCTGTCAAAAATTACTCACTTATCCTATATATGACTTGAATTAATCTGGATACAGTACACAACAATGTCTCATTCTAATGTCCTCTGAAATTACAGTTCAAACTATGTTTAAAGCTCATAACCAACTTCGCACAAACCAGAAGAGTCCGTAGTTGAATAACATGTTTTTTCACTCTGTCCCATCTATGTATTTTTTCTCTAGAAAATCTAGTGCCATTTCTTATAAACTGTGTGGGGTTTTTTTGTTTGGTTGTTTTTTGTTTTTTTTTCCCCCACAGGCTGGTGAAAACCAGTTTTCTGGAGCTAGGTTATAGACAGACTTTGGTCCATTTAACAAGGTCAGACTGTTTATTCTTGACCAAATTCTTTCCCACTGTAAAAAGGTACTTTTAAATGCCACATTCCAAAACCAGTGCCAGTAAGTCACTGAAGCATATTTTCCCACAAGAACTGGTACTGTGCACAGGCCCCTCCTTACTTAATTTTTCTGGCGTTTAAATTACATAAGGCGCAGGATGTCTTTAGTGTCACAAATTACTTAAAACTATGCATAGCTTAGTGGCACTGAATCTACACACTGCCAACTGCATCTTCATTAACTTAAATAGTCCTATACATTTCAAAAGCAGTAGTGTAAAAAGTAGTGTCTGAGCAGCATCAGATAGCGAAAGAGAAACAAAATGACAATTAAGTAAAAAAAATTTTTAAATATAAAAGAAAAATAAATCAATTGCAAAATATTCACTGTTGATTTAAAGACAGCCCCTCTATTTGCCATATAAATTGGCTTAGTTCAAAGAGACCATGCTGATCTCCTGCAGTAGCCGTAAGAAAATGTAAACCAGTAAAGCACTTCTGATTTTTAAGCTATGTTTCCAGGCTGGATTTCATTTTATGGATCCAGAATGTAAATACGTAAATTAAGGTAAATACCATTGCATTAAGAAGATATGCAATCTTCTCTGTTTAGATGTTATAATGAGCAAGTTTTGAGATATATTTTCTTAACATCACATGGTACCCAGGTCAACCCAGCATACTGAATTGCACACCAAGATTTTTGAATTTTCTAGCAATCATCTTCTCTATTTTAAGAACAACTTGATTTGTTCTATACTTGCATATGCAATATGAAGCAGAACACGTAAGAATCATGTGAAAAATGTATATCCAAACAAAGTAGGGTTAAAATGCATCAGGTAAATCTTTTTCTGAGATATACTGTAATTGAAATTACAGTGCCAATGATAGAAACATATTCTCTGATGTCAAGAATAATATATTTGCAAGGTAGGCAAAACTGCACTGCATCTAATGAGCATAAATATATATTAATCGTAATGAATATTAGAAGAAATTTACTCAAGTACTCACACTGAAACTGTTTAAAAATACAGAATAGTCAAGAAAAGTGTGTTTGATTATACTTTGATTCCAACAGAGTACCTGAAAAAGTACCCCACAAACTGAAACATATTCAAAGGTTCTCCTATCTGTTTTTTCACTGGAATTTCAAAACATTCAACATGACTCTACGCACTCTATGCATGAAATCCATACCATGCTCCTTTCTTTCACTTGAAGAAAACTCTGTCACACTGTTCAATAGAAAGCACTTAAAAAAAAAAAAAAAAAAAAAAAGGAAAAGTGGGTTTCCATGAATGGTCTTAACATTTTGTGAAAAAACATACTTGTTTTCCATACTTTGTAGTGAAACCTGTAAAAGAGCTAAAATATTTGTGCACCATCAGCTAAGAAGTGCCAGGCTTTATGAAAGAGTGAACTAAGTAGCTAGCTTGTCTGTTCCAGAGTCAGACAGTTGAAATGGTGCTAGTACAAACCAGCACTTAGTTTGCATCTATCTAATGTTATTGATATTCCAAGTCAATTAAAAAATACTACTTAATTATTCTCTGAAAGCTATTGCCATAAGTGGCATTATGAGATGTTCACACTACTCTAGAAAGCCTCACTGACTTACACTACTCCCAAAGATATTATACATCGGCAGCTCCTGGCCTTGTATTTTCTTACATCCAAAATCTTTCTGCTATGTGTATAACAGTATATACATGTTTTTCAAAGACACAACATCCTCTGGCTGTATTAGTTTATAGTGTCTGAAAATTTAATCAAAATAAGGGACTCACATATTAATTTTTTATAGGCTAGGTGAGGATGGGCAAGAAGACATAAAGTGATGATGGAAGTCATGAATTTCTTTGTTTGGCTTAATAAAAAAAGGTGTAGAAAATCTTGTTTCCCTGAACAAATCAAATAGGATGATACAATTTTCCTCTAGGACTCAGTCCAAATACTCCACCCAGAAGCTTTCAGCTTTCTCAACATTTTGCTGTACATGTTCCTGTTGATGTCTATGTGTGACTTACATGTGTGTATGTATTTGTGCACTGCTTCCCATTGTTTCTGTCCCTCTCACAGATGTCTTCTCAAACACCACCGACTCTTCTGCACTTCCATTCAGATTTCAGTCAAACCTGCTCACCTGCATAACTTAGATTCCTAACTGGCCTTGCACATGCTGTGTATTTTGGGTGGTGGTTCTTATTATTTCAGTTATATATTCCAGAAAAGTGCTTAATTGCTTTTACAGATTTATCCAAACCACACCACTGCTTTTATGCTTCAATTAGACTTCATTTCACCAGGAGCTGTCTCAGCTCTGCCCATGTCTTGATGGAATCCTTGATAATGACGTGTTTTACGACTCACCAGGAGACAAAATGGCAATGGAGTCAGAATTGATTTGGGCTGGATTCATCTCAGCTGACTTCAGATCTGAATACCATGTCGATGCTCACATCTGAACTTGTCACTCTTGACAGTCAGGGGAAAGCAGCAGGTACTTTTAGAGTCTGATTCATCTGACCTATGTTAAATGTCTTTAAGGTGAGGTAACTCACTCTTCATTTTACTTACTACACTGACTAGGAGATCTCCTTTTATTACTGCTGGGCTACTTAGTGCACTAGCTTAGAGTTAGATGTCTACACTTGGTCAGATAAATCCCACTAACAGTATTTCTATGTCAGGAGATATTCATACAGCCTTCCAAGTCCTCTTACAGTTTTTCCTCCTTTGTCCATTTTCTTGCCAACTATTTCTCAGATATCCTCAAGACATGGTTTTGCTTTTAACAATAATAGGTTGTTTGGGACACATGGACATGCCTTGATAGTTTTATCCTAATTGGGAATCTACTACTACAGTTTTTTCGACTTTCTTTTGGCAGCACATATATATATTTAATAGGTGCTCAGGAGGGATTGGCTGGACAATGCTGAGTTTACTACGGGACCCATCTGTTGGCTTCCTATTCACTATTCATTTACTCAGGTTAGCATTGGACATTAGTACTCTCTGAATTTTTACAGTATTGATTTTACACCCTAATTCCTAATAGACCTCTAGGAGAGGATCAAACTCCCCTTTTTAAAAAGTTCTTACACACCATAAGCCATTGGGCATTTTTAATATCTGAGAGATTACAATTTTTTTTCTTCAGAAAGATGTGAGCTCTTCCAAATTAGGACAGTTTCTGCCTCAACTGAGTGGTCTAAATTTCTCTGATTCTGATCAGGAGAATCACGGTCCTTGCAGATCCATGTAGTGTGCATGACAAACGTAGATCATTAACTCATAGACATAGGCACATTATAGCTTTAATAACTTCTGTATGCTATCAGAATGGATATTATATGCTGATTCCAGTCTCTCTTGTGCTGTTCTACAAATGTACACAGCTAAACTCCAGTTTCGACTGAAAAGTTTCAAAACTACAGGTTCCCGATAGAATTTTTCCCTCATGCTTGTGTGTAATTTCCCCGGGATCTCTCACCTAGTGAAAAAATAATTCATGGCAATGTCTGCCACCGTCCAGCCTCTCGGTTCCTTGTCTTATGCATCTTCAGCCATCTCAAAAAAAATGGCCTACTGCTAGCACCTCATATTTACTGAGGGGCTTCTCCATGCTGATGTCCAAATACACCAGTAATCAAGTGTTTCACTGCTACTCTCAGTGATACTGTAGCAAGGCAAATCTTTCTTTTAGGAAGAAACTTCTTTGCCATGCAACCATGGCATATCCTGCACCTGTTTTCCATTTTCTCCACGCCATCCACTGAGTAAAATTCTTCCTTTAGTTTGAGCAGGAATTTCCCAATCCCAAAATGTGCAACAGTTTAAGAGGCACAACTGAATTTTTTTTTCACTGATACATGTAGTTATCACCTGTTGTTTATTCCCACTCCTTGTTGATCCTGTATTTCATCTTTAACTTCCAGACTACCACCTTCTGCTACCATCATTGTGTTATCCAAAGATGATAGTACAAATCCACCTGCTAAACAACTTCTCAATTCACATATCATGATGCTCTTGTCTGGGAAGCTATTTAACTAAATAGGGGATCATTCCAGCTGTCCCCATAGATAACCATAAAAAATTGTCCTTCTGTAAACTACACAAAAGAAGACATTAAAGATCTTTTCAAGATGCATGTTTTCCTGGCAGCATATTCCTCACTCACCATCCACTAGAAATTAATCTTCCTGTTCTGCAGAACAGAATGTGTCTATTTTTAGGTCATTTGTGTTAGGAGTAAGGCTCTTAAAAAATGTTTCTTCCAAAACCAGGGCAATTTACCTTAAGTACAGCAGATGCATCTGTGCAGAATAGGAGAAAGAAATACTGTGGACTGCTTTTTCCATTAGCTATTCAACTTGTCCCAGCAAAAGACTTCTTGCTCTGAAATGCCTCCAAGGATTTTTGGAGAGTTAGTGTACTTTTCCCCGTCCTTTGGACTCTCTAGACATTATCTACTGTTAACAGTTGAAGTGAAAACCAAGTGATACAGCATTAAGGCTACTATTTATTCATTGTAGTAAACAGTTCTTTTAAGTTAAAGGTATTAATTTTCAATGTTAATAGCCACACAAAATATGGTGCTGTCATCTTCTGGATCATAGCTAAGGACAAAGAACAAGAACTAGCTGAAGGCACATCTCTGTCTACATGTTGTTTCAACACCTATTTCTTGTTTCCCACTGGTTGACAATGAACTAGCTGTTTACATGGCAGGTTTCTGGCTGCAGTCTTGCATGGGGCCCACACAGCAGAACTTATATCTTTGTTAAATGAAAACTGTATCTGCTGCTTCCTAATAGAAAGTCCTGTTAATCCTCTTTTCAATCTACATGACCTCAGAAAACAATCAGCATGAACTTGCTGGTGGTTGCTTTCCCTCCTTTATTCATCAGTTTTCTCCAGTACCTATGCTTACTAGATTCATTATGTTTTGAAATGCTAGTTGTTTGCTCTGTTGTTTGTGGTTTCTTTTCTTTTTATCATCTGCTCTGCCACTCAGGCTCATCAAATGACAAAAACTCTGATCCTGTTTCAAATCAACCTGAGCTTTAAAAGCAAAAATATACTGAGTCTTCAAATAGAGTGTAGTCATTCCTTTTTCTTCCTCTTTACAGAAAGCTACTACAAGATATCTATGTCATTATGAAGGCTGCCCTTCAGAGCAGAACATCTCATTGACTGCAAACCAATCACCAACAAATCGGTTCTTCCTTGTTGTTCACAAGTTTAATGGGTATTTTCATAGACTGTATCTGTGGAACAGCTTTGCCTTGCATTCATTGCAAAGACAGCAAAATCCAAAGCAATCATTAGTTTAACCGTTACTTTAGCTGTTCTGATTTGCAACAGAATTCTACAGACTCCATTTGCAAATTCAGTTTTCCCAGTTTTGCAATGGACAACTTCTGTGTGAATTTCAGAACAATTAGATGTTTTATTTTCCTGCTTAGGTTTTTTAACATCTCATTCAGTAACTAATTTATGACTGTTTTGCACATTTCATAGAGGCAGTTCTACATCTTGATAGACCAGTTTTGACCACTGCTACTCATTTGTCTGAACTAAACAAAAATTCAAGCCACTGTTCGTACCTTCAAGGTCTGATTTTCAGACTGGAGGAATTTCCTGAACTACAATGGAGTTTTGGTATGTACTAATCTGTCCTGGGTGGTTTTGTGATTTTGAAAAGTGTTCTGCAGTCATCTTCCATGATACTTACACATTATTTCTTAACCTTGGCACGTAAATTTTTCTTGTTTTGTAAACCAAACACAGGTCTTTTTTTTTTCTACTTACCTACAAATGCAATTTACCAGCTCAGAAACTCCTTTTCCATTGTCTTTTAAACACAGAACTGTTCTCCTAGAGCTTCAGACAAGCAGATTCTGTGTTAGCTGTATCATCTTCTGATTCCTTTCAATAAGAAAATATTCAATTTCCATGGCAAATCTTACAGATCCTCAGAGTGCCTTTAGGTTTTTTTTGCTTTACCTTGACTGCAAAACACAATCACTGCTTATGTGTTGTCAGGCTCTGTGAGTATCTGTGTGTTGTAAGAGTGCAAGTGTTCCCAGCTGTCCCTCTCTTCTTCCTCTCTCTAGCTCTTAGTGGTATCTAAGCCCACTCAGATTGATGGCTGTCCTTGACATATGTATCATGTATATGCACATCTGAATAGCTGAGGCTGAGTATAAATTCTGAAGCACTATCAGAACTGGGTTACCTAGAAAGGCTATCTTACAAGAAGTTCTCCTTTCTGCTCCTTTTCCTCACCATTCATACAGAGTACAATGCTGAAGTCAGCTTCCCTGGGATTTTCAATAGGCATTTCTATTATTTGAGCTGGAAAAATATAAGTCTTCAGGATGCACACTAAGTAAAAAAATGATAAACAGTCACCTGTCAGGTTCATTTCTACACCCAGGTAGATGTAGACGTTAATTCCACAGTAGCCTACATTTCTGCTTACTTTTTTTGTGTTGATTTTTCACCTCAAGTCCTTGTTACAGGTTATTTCTGTTAGCCATTTTCAAGTTTTTCCAAGTTTTTTTGGCACACCTTGTTTCATGAAAAGCCTTCTGATCATGTTTTCAGCAGTCAGTTTGCTTGTCATTCACTGATGAGTTTTGCCATGCTCATCCCATTTCCAGATGGAGAATGTTGCAACCAGAATTCCCACTCCGTCTGGACTTTTTCAACTTGCTGTCCCAACAAAGATTCCGTTTTTGCCTTCAGATCATCTTTCATCCCTATTTGGGAAACTTCCAGGTTGTCTTTCTCCTTCTTTAGTGGAGTGTCTCTCTGTTTTATATCTCATTTTAATTCTTTCTGCTCTCATGCTAGCTTTTATTTTAACTGTAGCCTTCTTTGGTTTATGAGACCATCTCCACTATTTGCTCCATCTCAATAAAGCAAAGTAGCTCACCATTTCTTTCTTTGGAAAATGATTTTGCTCTGACATTTACGCCAATCTATCTGACACGCTGAAAGCTGTTTCTATTTAGAGTGGAGTTTGTGAAGTGCATCTCTTTGATAAAGTTGACTACACAATGCCCATGAAATCTTAGAGGGGCAAATACGGAGATGTGGAACCGGAATGGACTGTCTCAGTCATCAGATTGGACAACTGCACCACAGACATTCATCAAGCTCTCTCTCAAAATCAGTTATGTTTCTTGCCTGCACTGGTCCTAGTGTAGTCTCCTTCAGAATCTCACTACTTGTTTTCTAACTTCCTGTCTAATGTTGTTTAAGCTCAGTTTAAACTAATTAGTTCTCATGCCATCGTTGTTTTTTTTTTTTTTAACTCTTGTTCTCCTTCTCTGTTTCCTTCCTGACGTTTTTAGATACCAACTGTATCTACTCTCATGATTCATTTTGTTAAATTAAGCTCTTCTTGCCTTGCAGATAATAGTGTCCCTCTTTCGTTGATCATTAGACAGAAATCTGTCCTTTCCCATGCCTGTTCCTTTCCAAAATCATGTCTCAACCATAGAGAAGCTGAACAACTCACAGTATTCTAAATGAGTTCTGCTCAATTAATTTATGTTCTGGCATCAGTGTTTTCTTAATTCCAGTAAAATATCCTACAAACGACAGTCTAAATTTCTGTTTGTTCTTTCCATGCATCTGAACAGTGACTCAAAGCCTGACTACGACCTCTGCAGCTTGTTACCAGTCTGTAAGATCCCCAGAACTGAGGAATTCAGCTTGTAGCTCAGTAATTCTGTTAACCTATTTTTCTCTGTATTTATCCACTTCATTCTAGAAGATGGGAAGTGCAGAGAAATCCAGTTTAATTCATTGGTGCTCTATAATTTACTGAAATCTGGATAATCTAGGAGAACTATACTTCAGCTGTTTATCAAATGAATTCTCTTTTCATGTTTTGCAGGGATGAACATATACAGAAATATGTAACTAATTTCTCTAATGCAGGGAGCCAGCTACAAGGCCTTGGCCATCTGCTACCATTCAGCATAAAATAACAAAGAATATAATAGAGTTAAATTAAGAATGGGAAATTGAAGCTGGACATCAAGGAAACTTTCTGAGAGTGATTATATAGAGGTTTTGGAACAGGTTCCCATGGGAAGCGATGGAATCCCTATTTCTTGGCACATTTAAAGCTAACACGGGCAAAACATTAGAAATTACATAACAGAGAGTAATCCTCTCCGATTTACAAAATGACTGGATGATATCACATCTCTTCTGCTTTTGAGCTCTAGAATTTCACACCGGCAACACTGAAAAAGTACTAAATACTGTTAGACTAAGAGCAATTTCCTTGGGTGTACCTGTACAATGGATTTTTTTGCCTAGAAATACCGTCTGCAGCAGGACTTTGGCGAGTTCACAGAGAAAATTTATAGATACTTCCTGGCTTCTGCAGAAATGTGTCAGCAACTCAATTTTGTTATATATTAAGCCCTAAAAGCATTTCCGTCAGCAGGGTACGGACACCTGCCTTTGCTCTGGAATTGCACGAGCTCCAAGGAGACTATGCTATTTTCTCTGCTCCTCTTCCTTCGGCTGTCTTCCATTCAAGTACCAAACAAGCCCATGCCTGCTTACCTCTGTGCTCTGATAAGAGCATATCCGGAGGCTGTATTTCAGTGTTTCAGGATGGTTTGAAATTATGTGAGAACAGTTTTGTAAATACACAGGGAGAGACCTTGTCAAACAATCAAATTGTTTTTACAATCCAACCCACTCAATTATCTCTGGGAGTAGATGTAAAACCAGACTCGCTTAAATCAACAGAAAAATAGTACAAAGCAGATGTAAATCACTGGGTGGGGGAAATGCACCACATATTTTTATATCTGAAAACATAAGATAGAAGTACACAATAGCAGGATGCTCTTTTATAGTATAGAGAAAATACACAGTAGTCATTTTCTGCATTTCTTTCTCCCTTTTAAAACTTCCCCCGCCCCTCATTTTTTTTAGCAGAGTAAGCACAGCCTGTTGCTTATAAATTCAGTTCTTCTACAATCTAAATTCCATTCACTAGGTATTTGTAAGAAAAGTGTCAGTACTGTACCATTACTAACAGTATCTACTGTACCTTCTTAAGAGACAGAGAAGGAAATTAAAGAGACTAGAAAAAAGAACATTTCATTTTATCTTCACATCAACATGTGAAGGCCTGTTTGCACTGAGTACATTTTTCTTGCACCAGTGGAACTGTATTGCTGTAAAATAATAACCAGATTTCACCCAGAGGTGAAAAGGGAATGCCTCACAAAGGCAGAATTAGGTGGAACCTGAATAAAATTATTAGGTGTCAGATTTAAAAACAAAATAAAGTGCTTTTCTTAGAGTGCAGAAGTTAACTGAAGTCCAAAGTATAAATGGTTCAAAAAGTAAGTAGATTAATTTATGGAGGATGAGTACTTCAGTAATTATTATAGACAACAATCCATATACAATCTCCAGCTCTGGAACTGGCTAAATTTCTGATTGCTGAAAGTTGGTTCTTACTTTCCCTCCTAAGTATCTTCTGGTGGACATTATCCTTTGATAGTGTTCAGTGTCAACCTTTGGTCCAGCCCAGCAGAAACTTCCTGTTTTTCTGATATGAACTGTGACCAAACTCATACCTTTTTTTCCCCTTTTCCACCAGCACAAGGTAAATTTATTCTGTAAGGTTGCACTGGTGCAGCTGCAGGTTTGCAAAACTTGCTCAACTCAGTGTGGACAAACTCTGCTATCACATGATATATCTTCTAATGTTTGCAGCTCTGAAAAGGAGTTTTCTGGAACAGAAAATATTTTCATGTGGAGCCAATTTGCTTGTTTACTGTGAAATAATTTACTTTTTTTGGAAGATTAAAAGATAGGCCTTTTCTGGTTCATGATAAACCTGGGCCTGAATCTGAGCAGAGGGTTGCATTCCCTGCATTCCTGACAGGTCTCGAGGGTGACTTGTGGCATCAGCTGCGTAGAAACAGTGCAGAGCCCTGAACCCAGGCCTCGGCACTGATGGGGTAAAAAATATTTTTAATATTGGTATGGATACCCTTAGAAGTTTTGTTAAAGTTGGATACAGCCTTAAATGAACTGCTAACTGGTTCATCTAACATCTTCAAAACAGCATAAGTCAGCATGAGTTGTGAGGTTTTGAAAAACATTTCTGCCTTTGAGTTAGGTTAGTTATTCAAGTCCTCAGCTGAAGACATCAGATGTGGTTTCATAACTGACTCCAACAAATGTAAGACTGTGGTGTCTACAGAGTGGATGATCCCATCTTTCGGCTCACCCTCCCCTGTGTGTCAGTGCTTTCACTCACGTGGCCACACAGCGATCTGCATCTGCTAATCCACCTAAAAATGCCTTTTATAGGGGTCATTTTCAGTCGGACTGTGAGGGTGTGACTACTAATGCCAACACAAGGGAAGTGATGGGAGTGTGTGGTCAAAGGCAGGACCATCATTTCAGCAGCAGCAGCAATGGTACATCTACTTAGGCTGACTGTGAAAAAGCACCCTTAGAATATTATGTCTACGATGTGCTTCCAAAAATAGCAACCTATCCATAAATCCTCTGCCTCCCTATGAGAGCAGCTAGTACTGCTCTTCCAGACAGGACTTAAAAAATTTAAAATTTCTTATGATGGGCAATAAAAATAAATAGCCAGTTTTGAAAAGTATCTTATATGATCACAATGCAGATAAATAACAGAAACTTCTATTCTGATTTCCTAACTTCGTCCACATGTATTTCTGTATTGCCCTTTGATGACACTGTGCCATTGAGCAAACTGTTTTTTCATTGTTATTTTCATATGAATCTCTTTGTGAACATCTGATCTCAGTGAAGCCAATGTAAATACATAATAAAATATTTTTTTTTTGTCAGCTGCAGGCTTTACTGTCAATGTGCAGATAAAGATTTTTGTTCTTAAGATGTCTCCAGAGATAAATGACTCATTTTATGCAGTGGAAGTAACTTTCCTATAGGGTGTTTGAGGGGATGCAATAAAGATTCCTTCAGCTATCCAAATGTTAAAATATCAGAGAAATTCACTCATTTCTACACAAAGCCAGCCAGGAACTTTTTATGCAGAACTCTGTGTTAGTAGGGGAGACAGATTTTCCTTAAATAAGCCAACCAATTTAATCATACTGCATTCGTAAATAGCCACAACCTTTCAGCAGCAGCACTAACAAGCTCAACAACACATATTTTGATCCTTTGAATGTCTGTCTGGGACTCATTTTCCTTTTCAGGGACATCTCGGTGGACTGGAGAAATGCGCCATGAAGAAAGATCTGGAGGTGGGGGCTCAGATCTGAGTTGATGTGCTTTCTCACAACAGTGAAGGTTCAGTGCTTACCAAAACAACATCATTTCCACCTGTCGGAGGGAGGAAGACTTATGCTCTTTTCAAATTATGCACGAGATAAAATCTAGTGTCACTGTACTGATTCCATTAGGGCACTCTTTAACACAGCCCAGATTTTGATTCTGATTCACCAGAGGCAGGTGTTTGATTAATTTTCATAGGTTTACCCCTATGTTTGATGTTAACTGCAAGCTTTCAATAGATTGCTGAATCAGGTCCATTCAGGGGGACACCCAATGCATCTCCAGGTCTGCTGGAAAATACCTAATATAAGAACGAACTCTGCAGGGTGTATTACATAGAAAAAAAATATGGCTTTTGAGAAGCTTAGTATCAGGAAGAGTTGGCCATTAAAAAAAAAAATTAAAAAATCCTAAAAGCAAGGCAAAGCAAAAGAAAGATCTTTGACCGTGCTCACAACTATCACATTAGCTCAGGCAAGAGTTTACATTCACATTATTTACTACTACGTGTCATTAGTTAGAAAATTACAATGTAACAGTGAGTAGAAAACAGGGAAGCACTCATTCCTCTGTGGTAGAGGCTTTTTCCATCCTTTTTTGTTGTTTTTGTTGCTGTAACTAATTTATATATTTATTTTTATAATGTAAGCCCGGTTAGTGAAAATTATTTTATGCTCCCTTGCTACTATACCAACAAAATGAAATCCAATTCCTTCATGATGTGACATGTAAACCATTTGTGCTGAAGTGACTGCCAGAAATGGATGGAAAGTTTTTGTCCTGAAGAAACGCTCAAATAAAATGCTAGTGTAATCTAAAATTATTCACTGACAGTAACTGCAGGCTTTCTGGTGTCTTCTCTTTTTTATCATCAGTTTAGTCAAGTCTGGTAATCAACAACTTAAAAGCATGACAAGAGAAAGTGATGTGTTTTCCATTCTGATGTTCAGTAAATCTAAAAACAAGTGTGGGTTTTTGGTCTGTTTTTGGTTTAGCTTTTTTTTTTTTTTTTTTTTCTTTTCCTAAAAAAGAAAGACATAAACCAATTTTGTTTGCATTTCATGGGAAAAAACCCAATCAATAGTGCTGCCATCTAAGGTAAAGCACGTCTTCAAAGAAAGTATTATGAGTGTGTTACAAACACTAACATTTTGCCAGTTTTTCTCAGACCCTGATGCAAATCAGGTTTTAAAAGTTGGCCAACCTTAGCTCCACCTAGATGCTGTGATCACAACTGCGTGCACTTATCTCACAACATTCTCGTGTGTTATGATTCAGCTTCACTTCCTTTCTTTAAAGCAGTTAGAAATCAACAAAACCAGATAAATGGCTTATTTCTTTTTCATAATATAACTTCAGATTTTCCAGACAGCCACCTGCTCCTTTGCTGAAACAGTTAGAACCGAGTGCCCATTTTTCTGCACCAGGAAAAAATGTGACAGTCCATTAGTTTTTGCTGTCCAACTCCAAAATTACACAGTAACATCAATCCACCTCCTCCATCCTATGGAGCTTCTCTGTTATCACAAAGATTATTCAAAATTTCCCCAAGGGCCAAGAACCAACGCTTGAAAAAATGTCTAACTTTGTACAAAACCAAAAGCATGCCCTGTTACCCACCACCCGAGACACCCTCACCTGACCTTGTTCTTTCTACTGTTATGATGTCAGACCTGTATCAGTTCTCCGTCTGACCACAACTGGAGGTAGTGATCTATACCCTGACCCCCCAAGCCTGCATAACATTATTTTGAACGTTTTATTCATTCACTGACAGAAATATCAAGAGGTTTCTTTAACTGACAGCAATATGCCCAGACAACTGATGTGCCAGAATGACTCTGAGGAAATAGCTGGGTTTAAGAGAGAGAGTGCTTTGAAGTTACCATTTGCACCACCCAAACTACTTGGGTTGGATCAGTTTTTACTGTATTTCTTTCATGAGAAGCTCTTTTTGTCCCATCTGAAGAGTTTCTTTGCGAGGATGCATCTTGGGAATGATCTGATACTTAAAAAGATGATTCTTGTAGTTTATCTTGCAAAAGCTTCTCTTCTGAAGGAAGCGCTGCAGAGCCCTTGTACTGATAACAATGATAGCACATGCAATGTGCCTTTTACCACTGGGCTGTCTGCACTGTCACTTTTCAATATAACTACGAAGCAAATCTGTGCAAGCTAGGGCTTTTATTAATTTATATATTTGTAGAAATACGCTGTCTTTTATAATACAACTTTATTTTTTCCTTCAAACACTTCAAAACAAAGATAGTCCTCCTGAAGTCAATGCAAGTTTACTCACTGCCTGGTGAAGAACTGCAATTTCGACTGTTTTGGGAATGGTAAAGTCAAGTATAACTTTATGTTTAAAAACCAGAAGGTGTTGGGTTTTTTTAAGTTTTGTTTTCTGTACTGAGTTTTAATGGAGGACAAAAAAATATCTGCACACCAAAGCAGCTAGACAGAAGTAAAAATTACATTCATAAAAGGAAAACTGATGGCCTGTTTCAGCAGGTAGACATTTAGTAAAAGTTTCTAACCAGCACTCAGTCTGTAGGTGCAATGAAGACTGACATTTAAAACCATATCACATTGTCACACTGTAGGCAACACTGCATACCCAGACATAAGTTAATTTTGAACGTGTTAAACACTAAGTGTTTTAAAACCAATACACTTTATAACTAAAAAAGCTGTTTTTTTAAAATATGAAAATGATACACGGAGTTCTGCGTGTGAAAGCCACTATTCACGCCTACAGCCATGTACTTCGTCATTAGTCGCTGAATAAATCAATTATCTTAATACTCTTTAGCATAGATGTAATGACAATTGAATGTTTGTGCGAACACAGTACAAACTTGCATGTGGACAGTCTCTGAGTCTGAACAATTTGTTCACAAGAATTGTTCTGAACAATTCTTGTATAAAATTGTACCAGCTAAAGGGTATCGAAAGACAAGTATCAGGTATTTGAGCATTCATACATCCTTCTCATAGCACTTCTGGCAATGTTCGCTTCCGAGCAGGTCAGTACACTTTTGCCTCTGTAGATGCACTCTATTTCTGGGTCTTTTGACCTTCCTTCCTTCCTATGCAGGCTGTATGATCATGGACAAACTCCTGCTCAGTTCCATAGATAATTTGAACTCATTTTACACAGAACTTTTTAAAAAATACCCTGCTGGAAGCCTTACAAGACTGATATTTTAGCTTAAAGGATTCTATGGATCAATAGAAATACTCATTGAAGATGTTACTGGTAACTGGGAAATTAAAAATGACAGCAATTAGGGAACAACATTTCTCTCCTTTTCTTCTAGGCTCTGTTTTAAGTTACAACATGATCAATCCTCACTGACCTCAGCAGAGACAGTTTTTCAGATTTGGATTAGGCTATATCCTACAGGCAATAAAAAAAATCAGCCCCAAAACACAAGTTTACATATGCTTTATGTGATGAGGTTACTTTCCTATGCTTAGCAAGATGATGATATAATTTTCTGTTGCTTCCTGCCTTTATTCACACTGAAGCTGGAACCCAGGATGTCACAGTTGCATCACACAATGATGGGAAGACTCTTACAGTAACTAATAATAACAACAGATTGCTTTTTGTCAATGCAAGCCAGGCTAATTTCTACAATAAGACGTAAAATGCAAAGTGGACTCCTTTCAGTTTCTTTTCTCAGATGTTCTCCTTTTGTGTAAGTGATACTGCCATGGCAGTTGTGATACTCAGAATAGAAAATTGAAACAAAAAAAAATTCATGAGCAGGCAACAAAACCCAAATGACACCCAACATGCGTGGAGCACGGTTACTCTTCAATACACTTCAGAGGTTCTGTAGCAAGCTAACAGCAGCTGATGCTGGGGGCAGGGCCAGCAAGCATGGAAATGGGGTCAAAAAGCAAGGAACTGGCAGGGCTTCTCTGCCAGCATTAATGCAGGAGAGGGACAGACCTTCTGGGAGTCAGCTCATGTCTGAGCCAAGGACAACCAGGAGAGCTGCTGGGAGAGGGGCAACAGTGGCAGGGGGCCTGAAGATACTGGAGGTCCTCTTTAACAGCTAGCTTGGGAAATAGCTGTGATTTGGGCTGCCAAGTCCACTTGAGTTGCCTCCAGCACAGCCCTCTTTGGAATCGTTCAGTAACATATGGAGGCAAGCATCAAACCCATAGTCACAGAGATGGAAAATCAGAAGCATGACAGTGTGGCATTTTCACAAGCATCTGTGTATTTTTTAAGGCAAGATACCTGGGGATCAGCAGAATATTTATCTTAAAACACATATGTCAGGAACTTTCACCCTACCTGTGTGGGCTGAATGTGCAAAAGAAGTGCAATATCACATCAGAAGCTAAACTGGGAGAGTATCAGAAAGCTAACACATACCTATTCTTCCGTAATCAGTCATGATGTAATTTAGAACCAGTAATCAGTAATTGATCACTTGTACAATGTAACCACAACAACTTCCATCCTGGATGCAAAGGAATTCTTTTTGGAGACACAAGTAACTTCAATTCCAGAGATGGTTTTAAAAGCAGCATTATAATATGGGACAAAAAGCCAGGAACATAAAGAGTAAAGCACACTAGTGCATTAAAAGAAAAATAAGAGCCTCCAGAAACTTACCACTGAGGTAAGAGCCATCTGAAAACTGTAGATTCGTGCAAGTCCAAAGTCAGCTAACTTTATCTGCCCACTGCTGGTTACAAGGATATTTTGGGGTTTCAGGTCGCGATGCACCACACGATGTGAATGCAGAAAATCCAGTCCTCGAAACAGCTGAAGCATCATATCCTAAATATAACGAAGAAATCAATATGCAATTATCAAGACAAGGTGGCTAATCAGTAAACTCCCTGTCATAATCTGCAAAACTAATTTAATAAATATTGACTTAAATATGTGCACAAGGAATAAAACCAGCTATTAATACAAAATGGATAGGATGTTGCTAAAACCAGCTGACTTGAACAGATGCCTTTATCAAGTTAATGTGTTGTTTCTAGTTGAATTACTTGAGGCTGATTGATAGAAGGATAAAGACTAGTCAATATCTTTATAAGAAATAGCAAAAGCATGTCTGTAAATTCCAGGACAACTTCAAAAGAATGCTGTTCAAGTGAGAAAAATACATAGCAGGCTTTGCTCTTAACTTTAAACTACACAACACTTTGCATCTCACAAGACTGTGCTTTGTGAAGCATTTTGTGAAGATTTTGTGAAGATTTCCCTAGTGAAGGGAAATTCTATTATTCACTCCAACAGGCACAAGGATCTCTTTCAATCAGAAAGGAGTTTAAATGACAAATTTGCCAGAATTTAATGTTATAGAGGGAAAAAGTTTACTTAGCAAAACCTGTTGTATTGAATTTACTGAATAGGGCAGAAACTATCTTTAGATCAAAGTTTAGCACTACATCAGTGTAGTAATCGTAAGTAACAGTTCCCATTTTGCTTTCTGTTTTGTTATAGGGATGAAAACTTCTTTGACATTTCCACAGCTGAAGAAACTATTTCATAGGTACTCATGTTTTCACATTAATCTTAGTAATGTGAAAGGAATGAACTAACAGACTCAAAACTAAATACTAGAAATCCCCTGAATTCCAAATTAGAAGGATACTGTCAACTTGAAAATTATATTTGCAAAACAGGCAGTTACAAGAAGATGCTGCAACAAGTAAGAAACAAAAGGGATACAGAAGAAGTTCTGTATGCACTTCACTTGAGCTTATGAAACTCCAGCTCTGTGTTTCCTTGGTGACATATGCCCTTTCCATAAGACATGTAGCAAGGTGTCCCCCAATCCTGTCCTTGCCAACAAAATGATCTTGGAGAAGTGGATGGCATGAAGCATGAGAAAAGGGAAGATGGATAAATCGAAGTTGGTTGGTTTAGTTTTTCTCTATGGACTTGGGCATGTTTCAAGTAAATATTCAAGATACACTATTACAAGGAATGACATCTGAAAATGAGTTTAAAAATAGCTCAGAACATTCAGTTTGATAGTATTGCTTTAGCTGGATGCATTTTTAAGGTACACTTTAAAGACACTGTTACATAATTCAATACAAAATTATTACTTTCATCCAATGTTCCCATATCACCTCTACAGAAATTATAAAATGTACAGATATTAAGGCAGGAGGTCATAATCTGACCTCTGACAAAACATGGCCATTTCTGTATATAAGCCTATAACTGTCTGCCAAGTAACAGTAGGCTGCTCATAAAATAATAGGTTTTCATTTAAAGACCCTGATGATGGAGCTATTGCCATGGAACTATGGATGCTGTGACAGCATTTAATTATTATCACCTCTGACAAATGGTGGTAAATTGAGCACCCTGTTCCTTGTTAGCTGATGCCTTTTATTCCCTTTGCTTCCCAAGAAAAAACTGGGATCTGCTAATTTTGATAACTAGTATAATAGGGTTTGCACCTTTAAAGCAAATATACAAGTGTATTGAATCCTCTTGTATTTATATAATTTCCCTTTTCAGTCCAGAAATATGTGGAAGAGCTAGGACTAGAGCTCTGCAGCTTTCAGTCAGTAGAATTAAAACATGTCATAATCTGCTCATTCTGTGCTATTACAACTGAAATCAAATCCCAACAGTCTTTACAGATGTAAAAACATGCCAAGTACATTTAACTTGTGGTTATCCTAAGTATGTACCTAATGGTTTCACAGAATTTGGCCTTTTATTTTTTTATTTGTTTTTTTATTCCAGGTAGACATAATATGAGACAAAATAAGAATATAGTTTAAAGAACTTAAGGATTAGTCAGTAGGCCCTGGCAAGTCCCTTTCTGGTGACATTTCTGCATCCTACTCATTTGTCAAGTATGTAAACTCATTCCTGCATTTACCAAACATATCAAGAATACTTTTTTCCTACAACCCATGTCGGTTTTGTTTCAACTTTTTTCCTCAAGCACAGCAAGTGCAGTTCTACTCTACTAGCTGTAAGTTGCAAGCAATGTCTTCAGTTTCTAAATTCACCGTCTTCTTCCAGGCACAGGTAAAAAAAGAAAATATTTGAAAATGGAAGCTGGTATATGTTTCCCTCTCCCCAAAGGACTCAAAAGATGAGTATCATTTACTGAAATTTTCTTCACACACACAAAAAAATGTCATGTACTGCAGAAAAGATTACCAGAAAAGTGTTGATTTGAAAGGTATTAGGAAAAAAGAAGGAAAAATGGGGGAAAAAATGTTATATTTTCTCTCCCAGGAAATTCAGGGATAGTCCGCATAGGCCGTTCTCTGGTATTCGTTTTGAACTGCTGATTATGCTTTTTTGCTATCCCTTATTATTTACTATTACACATATGAACAGACACGCCTAAAGATTCATGTGAGTAAAGAAGGGCACTTTGATGTAGAAAGACCATTTGGTATTTGTGAAACATCACTGCCCTGTTTTTAAATTCTCATCCAGTTAGAAAAGGAAGAGCAGACACTAAAATCACATTATATAGGCTTATTTTTGTGCACTTTAAATACAGAATATCAAATTGTGCAGTTCCGAATTTGATATTTGCTTGCACAAATAGTTTTTCAATATCAAATCAAACAAAAGAAAGAGCTTTTAAATTACTTTTTTATCCATAATGAATGATCAATTTTGTGCTGTACATAAGCCTAGTCAAAACCCATTCAGCCTCACATTTGGAAAATGACTTCATTCTCTTAGCCACTTGCAAGAAACATCAGAATCGGTCTGGGCTGTGTGTTTTCTTTGATACTGTACCTAAGATCAGAAGATACTAACCCTGCCTAGCAAACCGGGTAAAGGCTGTAAATGTGCACAAGCCAGATCACTATCTAATTCAATGAGAATAACTCCACTCAGCTAATGGAAATGCATCCATTTTTATTAATGATGATTACATAGTATTATCTCAATTACCAAGATCTAGAAATAACTGCGTCTTCATGTGCCTCAAAAATTAGTTTTTTCCATGTCTGCTTTTCCCTGATGAATTTTCTGAGATAGGTAGGCATAACATACTCTAGAATTAGAGTTAAAATCATATTTCAAAAGTTAATTAAAAAATGATACATTCTATGCAACAAACAAGAAGATTCACGCCTTAGCAAATTTGAGGAGCAAGCTCTGAACCGTGACCAAACTTCTTCTGACATCTATCAGATGCTCTTTGGATATTTTATGCTTACAAACATAGACAAAGAAAAGGACTCGTTGTTTCACATTAGAGATTTCTGCCATGCTTCTAATATCACAAAACCTACGATGGTTGTTGCCCGAGTAGAAGATATATACATCATTCCACTGTGATTACTTTCAGATAATCATGGTTTTACAATGTTTTCCCTTTTCAGGTTACATTGTCAGTGTGGTCTATGAACAAATCTAAAATATTTATCCATAACTCAGTTGAAAACTGAGCTATTTTGGGATGTGACGAACAAATACACTTTCTTTAGAGGCAAATGTGTAGCTTTAAGTTTGTAAAAGGCTCATAATGGAAACACTTAGGAGCAAAATTTGTTATGGAAATGCTGCATCTTTTGCATGTTCCACCATATACAGTATCAGCGATGGCATTGCTCAGTCTGGTATTTATTGACTCTCTCAGCACTGAACGTCAGGACCAAATTATGATGAACTTTTCAAGCAATACGATGTTATGTCATGAGTCTCAATAATACAAAGAAATACGTCCCGCATATTGTGTCTCTGGCATTAGTGAGGATAGGGATAGGCTTGAGTTAGGCCGAGCAGCTGCTGTTGCTGCTTCTGCCAAAGGTGGGCTTCATGGCCCACGTTTCCCGACTCAGGGGCAGCAGGAGGAGAAAGCCTTGATTTCCTGCAGGCTTTTGTCTCCTCCTTGTCCTACACCCTGCCTTGACTCTACACTTCACTGACCCCTCTTAACCCTTCTCCAGCATCTGTTCCCTAAACCCCTTCCAAGCAATTGGTTTTCAAAATACCGCTCTGATCCTTTGAGAGTCACCCACTATCTTCACTTCCAGCTAAAATACCTGTCAGTTGCCCGCAGTAATTTCGTGTTGTTTAAAACCATCCGGACTGTCTGGATTATTCTGCCTGCCTAATCCAAAGAGGATGGCATGGCTGTCAACCAAATAATTCAAGTATCTGCTCAAAGAAAATAGAAAGAACGGAGCTGGTTTGGGTGTTTGTGCCCAGGTGCTGGCAGCTGGGGCTGCAGGAGCCTCTGTCAGGGGAGACTGGGGACTGCCCCATGCCAGACACAGCCAGTTCCAGCCGGCTTCAGCGGACTAACCACAGGGCACAGCTGGGCCCCTCAGCCAAGATGGTGGTGACTCTGTGAAAACATATCTAAGAAAGGGCAGAAAAGGCTGGAGGGGAGGAGAAGAGAACAACAGGGGGGATAAACAGCCCAGGGAACACCAAGGTGAAAGGAAGAGGAAGAGGAAGAAGGGGAGAAAGAGGAGGTATCCATAGCAGAGTAGATATCCACACTGCAGCCTGCAGAGGACCTGCATTGCAGCAGGTGGCTATTCCTGAGGGAACTGCAGCTTGTGGAGAGGATCTTTGCTGAAGAAGGCAGGAAGTGTGAGGGGGAAGAAGCAGCAGAGAGAAGCCACTGAGGACTGATCACAGACCCTTACTTTCCATGCCCCTGTGCTGCTTGGGATGGTGAGAGTCAGGAGCGATGTGAAGCCTGTGAAAAAGGCAGGGGAAGGCGCTCTTTCAGTGTTTGCCTTCCCTCTCCCCCACTTCCTCCCCCCCTCCATGTGAATTAGCAATTAAGTATTAAGTATCTTAACTGTCACTCAATTAAGTCCATTTTCCCCAGGGTGAGTCTATTTTGCCCGTGACGGTAACTGGTAAGCAATCTTCCTGTCTTATCTCAGCCCACAGGTTTTTTTGTTCCTTGTTCTTTAATTTCTCTACCCTTCCTGCTGAGGTGGGGGAAGTGAGTGGGAGAGGCTCTTGGGGGTTTGGGTGGGAGTCTGGCTGTTGGGCAAGGCTAACCACCACCACGGGTTAGATGCTAGATTTTGTCTTTTTAAAGGGGGACACAGCATATTGCAACCTGAAGGAAAATTCCAAGAATAATATGTCTTCAGAGAACATAGGCACAACAGAGGTAATATACACATACGAACAGTTATGTGAAGCTCACAGTGTTCCTCTGTTGACTAGTATGTGAAGAATGGAAAACCTTTAACTAAATTGCCCTTGGTTATGATAAGAGGAGTTACTAATACCAGAGAAAGTAAGTCTGTGGAAGCCCACAAATATACTTGGTTGTATCACCAAATAAAAACAATATAGTACAGATCCCTGTCAGCTACAACAGACCCTAAATTTGTACTAATGCACAGGGGGTTTATGGTTTTGTTTTGTTTTGTTTTTAACCTGCCAGTTTTACTCTTCCCACTCAATTTCTGTGTTAACATTCGGTAAGACACAATAATCCTTTAGAATGTCCTAACATTTCTCCTACTTGTCTGTGAAGTATCTCATGAGCCTGCACAACCACCTGCATCCTTCACCCAGAGTTTCTATCTATTTGTAATCACTTTTCTCTTTTTGCTGAGCAGAATGGAATGTCCCTATCTGCATAGCAGGTATTGGGATACTTGTCGTGAACATTTCCTGTAGAAGAGTTTGTGTAAGAGACAACCATGAATATAAACAAAGGGGAGGAGTTTTAGACAGCAATGTGTATGAACAAATCAGTCAAGCCAGTCTGATGAAAAGGCTCACTGCCTCTCACTGAACAGCAGGACCTTCCCTGGGCAGAAGAGGAGGAGGATGAGGCCTCCTTTGTATCCTACAGGATTATATAGAATTCCCAACCATCAAATTGCTTTTATTTTAAAGGGTTTTTTTTTAACATGCTAGAATGAAAGTTTAAAGAGTTCTTACATTTCTGGGCCTATTTTTGAAGCAGAAACATTACAGCACTTCTATGGTTATACTTTGTAACAAACAGTCAACGTTAATTAATGCTGAAAAAACAATGGCATTCCTGAGGAATTACACAGTACAGATACATGAATAGCAAAAGACATGATTAATGTTGTTATACTGAATCCCAAAGGCATTAGTAATAATGTAGTGACTCCCTGTTAGATGCAGTGATTTTCTTTATAAAATCTTGTCCTCACACTGTGCTGGGAACCCATCACTCTAGTCTACCTAGAACGCCATGACTGTGATGGTGGGAGCAGAGAAGCAATTCACCACAGCCTGTGGAGCTGCAGGATGCTCTTCCCCACACAGCTGGCTGTTTCTAGTAGCTGGGACACACTAAGAGGCAGATAGATCCCTGCCCTTGTGCCATTTTCCTCCTTCTCTCACGAAAAAGCTGCTCTGATCGGTCTCCCTGCAGGGCATTCTGAAAGAGGAGGAGGAGGAGGAGGTTGTGCTCTTTGCCTTCACCTAGCCACCCTATTGCCTCTCAGGACTCATCCATGATCCAATCTAACATACATCCAGGATACAGAGCTCTTACTTTTCCTTATATTGGCTAACAGTTTATCTCAGGGTAGTCCTATTGATTTCTGTGAAAGTATTCACAGGCCAAGGGTCGTTCGGCAGAATAAAAGACTGCTGTGATATTCCTGTCAATTAACGAAAGAGTACCAAGAGAACATGAACTTCACAGCAGGTTCAATTTAAATATGTTCACTGTTTTCATAAGAGAACAGATCCAAATGACCCCTTCACTGAGTCATATTAATCAACCTTATTGTACAAGATAAAATACCCATTTTCTGTTAAAATGCTGTGCAGAAAGAAAAACACAGCAAATTCATTTAGTGTATTGTTAGCAGAAGGGAAATAATACCTGCCAAGCTCATGCAAGGAATTTGTCTAATAATTGTTGGTGTTTTGTACGCTGCTGCCCTGAAGATAATTTATTGCAAATTAATCAATGGTTTTGTATATTTTAAAATATGAAGTAAAATACTTGAGTAATTATTTTTAATGGTAAAATTATCAGAAAAAAAATTTCACAGAATCACAGAATGGTATGAGTTGGAAGGGACCTCTGCAGATGATCTAATACAACCCCCCATCAAATCAGGTTCACTTAGAGCAGGTTGCAGAGGAATGCATCCAGACAGGTTTTAAATGTCTCCAGAGAAGGAGACTCCACAACCTCTCTGGGCAGCCTGTTCCAGTGCTACATCACCCTCACAGAACAAAGTTTTTCCTTATGTTTAGGCAAAACCTCCTATGTTCCAGTATGTGCCTGTTGCCCCTTGTTCTACCATGGGGCACCACTTAACAGAGACTGGCCCCATCCCCTTTTATTCCCAACTTTTTGATATTTATAAGCATTGGTAAGATCTCCTCTCAGTCTTCTGTTCTCCAGACGAAATAGCCCCAGGTCTCTCAGCCTTTCCTTGTAAGAGAGATGTTCCAGTCCCCTCAGCATCTTTGTAGCTCTCTGTTGGACTTCAGTAATTCCCTGTCTCTCTTGAACTGGGGAGCCCAGAACTGGACACAATACTCCAGATGTGACCTCACTAGGGCAGAGCAAAGAGGGAAGAGAATCTCCCTTGACCTGCTGGTCATACTGTTCTTAATGCACCCCAGGATACCATTGGCCTTCTTGGCTGCAAGAGCAACTTTCCAACCTGTCCAAGTCTTGCTGAATTGCAGCACAGTCTTCTAGTGTTTCAGCTACTCCTCCCCCGTTTTGTATCATCAACAAACTTGTTGAGGTACACTCTGTCTCTTTATCCAGGTCACTGATGATGTCTTGACCAAAACTGGACCCAGTATTGACCCCTGGGGAACACCGCTAGCTACAGGCCTCCAACTAGACTCTGCACCACTGATCACAAGCCTCTGAGCTCTGTCATTCAAACAGTTCTCAGTCCATCTCACAGTCCGCTTGTCTAATCCACACCACCTGAGCTTACCTATGAGGATGTTATGGGAGACAGTGTGAAAAGCCTTGCTGAAGTCAAGGTAGACAACATCCACTGCTCTACCTCCATCTACTCAGCAAGTCATGGCATCATAAAAGGCCATCAGATTAGTTAAGCATGATTTCCCTTTGGTGAATCCATGTTGACCATTCCTGATAACCTCCTTTTCCTCCATGTGCTTAGAGATGACCTCCAGAATGAGCGGTTCCATCACCTTTCCAGGGGTGTAGGTGAGGCTGACTGATGTGTAATCTCCTGAGTCCTCCTTCTTGCCTTTTTTGAAGATTGGAGTGACACTGGCTTTCCTCCAGTCCTCAGGTACCGCTCTTGTTCTCCATGATCTTTCCATGAGAGTAACATAGCAACAATATCAGACAGCTCTCTCAGCAGTCCTGGGCACACTCCATCAGGGCTCAAGGATTAGTGGGTGTCCAGTTTGCCTAAATGATCTCTAACCTGATCCTCGTTGATCAAGGGAGAGTCTTCGTTCCTCGAAGATCCCTCTCTTACCTAAAGGGACTGGGATCCCTGAGGGTTGGTTTTAGCAGTGAAGACTGAAGCAAAGAAGGCATTCAGTAACTCTGCCTTCTCTGTGTCCTCCGTCACCAGGGCACCCACCTCATTCAGCAGCAGGCCCACATTTTCCCTAGTCTTCCATTTCCTACTGATGTACTCGAAGAGGCACTTCTTGTTATCTTTAACATCCCTGGCCAGATTTAATTCCAAGAGGACCTTAGGCTCCCTCGTTGCATCCCTACATACTCTGACAATGTTCCTATATTCCTCCAAAGAGGCCAGTCCCTTTTTTCACATTCTGTAAACTTTCTTCTGCCATTAAAGTTTTCCCAGAAGCTCCTTGTTCATCCATGCAGGTGTTCTGATAAACAGTTTCTAATCTATTTTAAACTACTTTTATAAGAAAGAAAGCACAGCTCAGACAAGGGATTCTTGATTTTCCAATTGTTAGGATGAAGAACTCAACAGACACGCACACTCATGCATTTTAGTGTTTTGAATAATGCCACTGAATGCAATGTTATCCTTACTAGGCTACTGCAAAAGTATATACACTGAAATTAATATAGTTGGGTTGTTTTGGTGGTGTTTGTTGTTGGGTTTTGTTTTGTTTTGGTTTCGTTTTTGGCGGGGGGGGGGTGTTTTTATGGCTGGAACTGTTTGTATAACAATTTAAGATACAATACCTGAAGGACTGGAGTCTCTAAAACACCATTTTGAAGGCTATTTTGGCTGCTATTAGAAGTAGTAAGGTAACCAAGATGACAAAGTCCTAAATAAATTAGTGTGGAATACAATAATCAGTCAATCAATTAAGAGTCAATCTAGTAAAACTTGCAAACGTCATTATTATGCATGAACCTGCCTGTATATTATGAACATTTTAAGTCATTCACAAGCAGAATTACCACAACTATGCACAAGACTGGGGAAAAGTGCAGAATTTTAACTGAATTTTAAAGGTCCATCATAGTCTTTGAAAAAAAGTTTTGAGGTTTAAAAATGCTGTTGCAGGGCCATAAGTTTGTGATTGAATTCTATGTATGTATGTAATAGCTTTCATTATACCAAGACACTATTTTCCTTTTGCCATGCTCCTGTTTGTGTGTTTTCAATACACAGCCACCACGACAGGTTTAACGTGTCATGTTCTAGTCCCTTTGCTTAAATTCACCAACTGTCCCTTCTAAGTTAGAAGGGAATCGCTAAATGTGTTCTGCTTCAGGAGATCCTGCCCAAGCTTATTTTGGAGCGCTCCAGACACTCCCCAAACACCAGTGCTCTCCAGCAGTAAAGGCAATGTAATTCAGACTAGATTAAGACAAACAAATGCACCCGACTGTGTCCAAGGAACTGTTCTGAGTAATGTTCTGTCTGCCCTCCTTAAAATAGAGACCTGGATTAATATTTCGGGGGTCTTTAGAAGTTTCAATTTTAGTACATGACTGTGTTACCAGTATTTTAATACTGTCAGGTTTTCATACTGAACTCAGTAGTTGTGAGCCAAAGATCAGTTTAGTATATGAAATATGTATTTAACATCTGTGGAATCCATACGTACATACAGATGTATAGCCACTCATGTGGATGCATTTAATTTCGGGCAGATCAATATTAATTTAAGTGTCTGTAAGTCATTCCACATCAATTTCTCATTTTATAGATCAACACCTGTCAAGACAGTTTGCAATATAGGTCTTTCAAGTTTTACTTTATCAACTGCTATTTTTCATATTTGATGAGAGGAGTTTGCATAACTAAAAAGAATCCTATATTATCATTGTCCTACTTACTTATTTTCAGTGATTCAGTGTATCAAAAATTCCTATCAAAGTGAAGCTACCAGACATGTAAATGAAAGACAAAACATTTTCTATCTGGCTACTCATATTGTTAAGAAAAAATACATGCAAATTAATTGAGAACAGAGTGGAATTTTGTTCTAACAATCTGACAGAAATTGGCAAATGTGCCACTGTTATCAAGACCCGTCCCAGCTGTGAAATTTTTATAGCAGGTAAATGAAACTGCGATTAACAATCTCTGTCACCTTTCCACTCAAACCTTTCCACTCTTTGTGCCCAGCAGAAAAAAAAATAGAAAGCACAGCTCTTAACAGAATGTATAGATCTGAGCCTAGATAGGAAACAAATATTTTTTCCTGTATCTCTGGATGATATCATCACTGTTTTGTACATCCCCTAACACCTTCTGGGAAACTTTTGGTAACTATATTGGAGACAGTAGTCTCTCACGGTGAATCCTCGTTTGCCAGTTGTTACCCGCTTTGTTTTTTATTCCTCACATCATCTGATAAAAAGATGAAGACTACAGTGAACCAAGAAATCCCCCAAACTTTACTGGCTCACCCAGTTGGTAAGCCCCATACAAATGACTTGAAATAGCATCTGAGATTTGTATGCGTTGGCTCTGAAGCCCCTTCTGGCATATTTCTAGGAGCTGACACCAGTCAAAATTTGGTATCTAAGCAACACATCAGGTCTAGCTGGATAGCTACAGCAGAGCTGCAGTTTGAATTCTGGAGTACACTTTTTATATAATTCCAGTTTCTTTAATGGTTATGTTTCTCAATAAGGCAAGTCATCTTCCCTTCAACTGATGCTGTGAGCCTCTTCCTTCTGGGGTAAAACCCAGACTTTCACTTGACTAAGTCAATCTACTCTGGAGCACTGTGTGAACTCCCCTGTTTCTATCACCTCTCAGTAGAGCTTCGTGATTTCAGTTTTTAAAAAAGATTCGTGATTGCTTTTAATACTATGTACTTCCTTCTCTCATTGTGGGACATCGTTGTAATTTCCTCTTCATAGACTTTGCTTCTGCATTCCCAAGCTTTATTTTGGGACATCCTAAGTGTGTCATCACTTGCTGCAGTCCTTGTGGAAGCTCTCCTGATGTAATCAGAGAAATTTGTCCACCCTGAAAATCCACAAAGCTGGATGTGACTCCCCTCAACTGCTTCAGTATGGTTCTGAGAGGAGTTCACAGAAATCACTGTCTCACTCCCTGCCAGAATCTCCAAACTGCAATAAATTATCAACTACTGACAAGTCAATTCTTCTTCATCGCCACTCACACCAGTCTTTATGAGAAACAGAGTCTACAGACAAAACTTCTTCCCCAGAGGAGAATACTGCTCAATCGGCCCTGCAGCTATCTACGGCACCTTTAGACGTGGTTGGTCATAACAGCTCTTTTAATTTACTCAAACTCCACAAAGGGTTAAAAATATAGCATAAGTTGACAGCCAACACTCCTCGCTAACAGGAAAGACACGTTGCTGTGGGGCCCAGATCTCAGCTTCTCCTTCCCTGCAGCTGTCTGTGGATAGCAGCTAATTGTATCCACTTGTTTAACCTCGGGGATAACGTCTGGAGGGGACCAAGTGCCACAAGCATACTTTTTTTTTTTTTGTTTTAACGGTCATTTCCTCTCTGGTGTAACTTGCATGACAGCATGTGACAAGCAGAAATTAATGGGGACACTGCTGTGCCAATACCTCTTGAATTGCCTTGACACTGGCTGCAGGCTGCCTGCTTGGACCCAGCCAAGACCTCACATGAAATGTGGCAAGGGGCCCACATCTCTATTCACTAGCAAGCCAGCTGGTCAGTGATTAGAAAGCTGAAACAATGCTGTGCACATACATCAAGAAAAATGCTTTATAAACAGCTCTGGAGTTAGGAGGTAAAGTCTCCTACAAGGGTAAATCTGTAAATTTATCTTCTGGGGACTGCTAACTTAACATCAGAGATAGCGTGGAAGACCCTGGAAGGTGACTGTCCTACGTTGTCATCTGAGCACAAGAAGGTCTAACCTCAGAACAAAGACCATCTTAACACGAGCAAAGTCAAGTGCAAACAGCTTAGACCAAATGGATCCTGGTCAGGAGGAACATTCAAATTATGTAAATACATAGAGATTTATGAAAGATTACTCTTCCTAATGGTCTATCAACACCTTGGCAACATTACTGACATTTCTGCAGAAATTCTCATTGGATTTGTCTGCAGTGTGCCATCATGAAGGCTGGGATTTGTTTATATGCTGATACATAACAACAAAGGATGAGGCTTTAGAAGCATCCCAGGGGATTTGGATGACCAGACCTCCTACAACCAAGGCAGCTTTGAACATTTCAGCCAAGACTTTTTTGAAAACTGTCAAATCATTGGTGAGACACAAAAGGCTCAAGATGACTGTTCCTTTAATGTCTCTCTCAGTTGTTTAAGCAGTATCCACTAAAAATGCACTGGCTCTTTATGAAACACCTGCATGGCAACAAGAAAATAAGTTATGCTTTTTTTAAACTGAGAAAGAACCAGTCAATAGGATGCTACAGATTCGAAACAAATGTCATGTAAAATCAATAGGACTTGAGCACTTAATTCCTATGGCTCCTTCAAAGTTATAAACCCAGTCCAGCAATTTTTGTTTAACAGGAAACTTAATTAAACTTAGTGTAAGACAAGCCTGCCCCCTTTCCTGATGTATAATGAAAGATATTTTGTGACATATACAGATACATAAGAGCTCAAGGCAATGTAATAGATGTAGGCAGGATAGCAGGGTCACCTTTATGAATTAGAAATTAGGGTTCCTTGGTTGGACTTTGTCCTAATTAGTTTTGGCTACTTACATCATAAAAATGTCTAGGAATTCATGATAGTCATGGACGACACTTGCATACTGAAGAAGATGGCCTCATATTAGGCAAAAGCAAAGTCCAGTGAAGTTGCTAGGGTTCTATCCATCTGCTTTCAAAGATGTGAGCTGGTCTTATGGCTTTTTAATATTTCCATCCTCCTCCCACACTCATGGAACCAGCAGGACCTTCAGAGAGATACAGCCAACCTTCTCTGAGACAAAAGTGTCAGCATGACACCAGACACAGAAATACAGCTATTCTCTAGAGTTAGACACTCTTTAAATAAATAGTTACATTTTTATTAAAGATGTGAACACAGAGGAAAGTAAGAAGACACTCCCTTCCTAAACCTTCAGGGAATGCATAATAAATAAAGCTGTTGTGTACTCTAAAAAGCCGCTTTTCAGTAATCTGTTTTTTTTGCTTGTAATGTACTTGCGTGGCAGAAGTACCATGATGCTCCTCAGTTCTGTACAATGGCTGTACATCAGAGTCATTTACCATCTGAGCTCTAGTCACAGGAATTCATTTAACGTTGCTGCCTTTCTTGCTCTATATTATGAAATCAGAGATAATGATTAACTACTTCATGAGTGTTGAAAAAATTAACTGGTTAATGTTTGTTAAGCACACCAAAGATCTAGAATTTGCTTTGAGTTTTAAAGGCACAACCTTCAAGAAAACCAAGGATATACACAAGAGGAAAGATTTCTTGGATATAAATTATGGGTAGAAATGCGCTTCAAGGAAGAGCTGAGAGGCAACAGTGGCCTACTGGAACCAGCTTGCCCAGGACCCCCAATCCAAGAATTGCACACATAGCTTTGCAATGCTATTGTAGCATTGTATGATCTGTCAAAATAGTCTTCAGGATAAGAATCTTACTGCTGCTTTACTACACTTACATCAAAAGTAGGGAAAAAGAGAACTCTTTCTTGGAAGCACTCAGTAAAAAATCATTAGCTCTTGAACCAACAGCTTTACAAGGAGAACAAGAAGTTCAACCTACAGGTAAGGCATAGAAAAGAGATTTTGCAAGAGGAGTCAAGCAAGTGCACAAATTCTTCTGTTTTCACAGAAAGCACAATTAGTTTTCCTGACAGCAGCAGAGTAGTGGAATGGCTGACCATTCCTTTCCACTTATATGGTCTATCACTTTTTCCTTTCTTTTCTGGGTTCCTACCTTTTCCTTTACATCCTTCTTTCCTCCATGTGCCCTGTTGCCCTTTCCTGCCACATGCCCGGTTCTCACCCTCCTCTTCACGCCTCCATCACACCCCATCTCAGCCATTTCTTCTCCCACCACTCTCAGTCTCAGACCCTGTGGTCCTATTCCATCTCTTTGGGTTGCTGCTTTCCACAGGCCAGGTGATTAGGGAGCAAGGTAGACCGGCAGAAGATGCTACTAGCACGCCTCAGCATTTCATCTTTGGAGTTCATGTATAACAAACCATAACAGATAGTGATGTGTCTGAGACATTTGCTGTGGCTGCAGTGGTGGGATATGGTCCCCCACAGACTCTCTCTAAAGTGCCATCAGCCATAGGACCTCCTGTTCTGAGCAAAATGACACTGATTTACATTAGCGTAAATTAGTGTAAACCTCACCTTGTTTTCTTTTGAACACTTGACTGGTTCTTAAGAAAGGAGGCATCTTCAACTCGTTGTGACACAATGAGCGATGAGCCTACTTATTCCTTAATATTAGCACAATAGACAAGAATCAGGTCTGCTTTGGGAGTGAGAGTGAGGCTTGGGGAATGGGGGAAGGTGCAACATGAGAGTCAACAGTCTTCTCAGGAGGAGAGAATTGCCTCCAATCTTTCACAGGCATGACATTCTCTCCCTTCCCCCACTTCCCAAAGTGCTAAACAAAGCAGGCTCTTAAGAGGTTTTTAATAAAAAGCCAAAAGTATGTCAGGAGTTAATTTGTAAAAATAGCCAATCAATGGAACAAACTGCTTCCATGAAGAAGTATCTTTTGAAAGTAATGTCACAAATGTTGCGCATGACAAATGGAGCTCATGACAAATGCATCATTGCCTCTCAAAAGGGTAATTTTTGACAAGCAAAAAAGTGTGCTATTGATTACGTAAGCAAATTTGGAAGGAAAAACTACATGTCTTCTTTGTAGCAGAGCTGTAATCATTAATGGAAAACCTATGAGAATAAAAGCAGTTACTATCCAGACAACCTGAAGCACATACAGTGCTTTGCCGAATCAGGCCCTAGAAAGACAAGTCTTTTGTTTTCCCTATTAACAAAAAAAACACCCCAACCATTACAAATCATACAATACAATATCAAACTCTCTGTTATTCTCAAATGGCAGTCAATTAAGTAGAAACAAACTGTATCTTCAGAAGGGCAAATGAGAGAGTCTAGGGATCATTATCAAAGGACTTCTGTTTTCTTTTGTTTATTAAATAGCAACTGTATTATTTTCTGCAGCTTTGCAAGCTAGTGAGCAGCTGGGTGTAACACATTTCCATGCTGTGTAACCTCTCCTTATGCTTCGTTAGATTCCTTATCAGGACCAGAAGAAAAGAAATCTCTCTGTTATGCTTTTCCTGGGGCAAAGGAAAAGACAAGATGATGACTTTCCAGCTCATTTCACTTGTACAACATTCTCATCAATCACCATGGGGTAGGTCTTTGTTATTTCCACTGAAGGACTGTTCTTAGTTTTCTGTCACAATAAAGCGTGACTCCACTAAGCAGCAAATCAAGGTTACCTCCACCACATTTGCAGAAGAACAAAATGCAAACATAAGGCTAAATCTACTTCTGAAATATTTTCCAAGTCCCCAGTTTCACAGGCATAAACCTAAGTCAAATTTGGTCTAAATTCTTCATTGAAATGAAGGTTAAAGTATGAAACACTCAGAGCAGCTGAGGTAAGGAAGTTAAACATCAATAACCAAAAGTTTTCTGCTTGTTTTGCGACTTTCTGCTCCAGAAACCAAGCAAAGAAACTGTGGTTTATTTTTACTTTAAACTCTCTGTCAAGTATGCATCTCTTTGCAGTTTTGGTTCACTATAGCCCACGCAGTTTGGCCTCTATACTCCTTTTCCTATGTCTTCAACGAGCCCTATAGACATCAGCAGGAATTATGTGAGCAGACAGAAAGCAAGAAAGAGATATAGTGTAATCAAGGCAAAAACATAATAAAAAAATGCTTTGTAAGATGGTCTCTCCTCCTTTAACATCATGGTTTTATATGTCTTTTCCTTTTTGGTCTGTGTTATTTCTCACTGAATGACAGTTATACACAACAGACTATTGTAATAACAAGCATATGGCTCAGAGATCACTGTTGACTTTCTCAAGTCTCAAATTAGACATTTTTATTTAAAATACATGAAAGACATCTGTATACTCTTTCATTAAATGCATTTTACATTTGTAACATCCTACGTATTCTTTTGGAACCACGTCTGTTAAAACGTCGACCCTGGGTTTGGATAGCAAGTATTTCCTTTGTAACGCTAAGGGAGAAGTATGTTACTGTCAAAATTTCTCTCTAAAAAGTCCTTGCTAAAATATTTACTCTGCTTGTCAGAACAGGAATATCTGAAGTTAATTCCAAACGAAAGAATATTTTAGAATGAATCATAACCGAGATGTTAAAAAAAGGCAACATGCTGCCATTTCAGTGCCCCTTCCCTGCTGTAAAACTAAACGAAAAATGACTGTGTTTGCATCCACAGAATATTGTAACATTTCAGAGCCTTCTGAGATTCTTTAATTGCAGTTATGCAACAGAACTGTCACATCCTAAAACAAAGGACAAAAATTCAACAGCTGAATTTATTGGCTTGGAAATTAAATGCTCTTAAGAGATGGCTAACATGTCTTCTTGATTATTTTTGGCATTTTAAAGTTACAGTGTAATGCTTCCTATTGCATAGACCAAAGAAGTGGTCTTAGAAATACTGGTTTTAGAATTATTATGGCACTGTTTGTAAAGTCACATATTTAGCAACAGTTAAAACTGCTGAGCGGTAACCTTCCTTGCAATTAAGCCACTAATTTCAATGGGCCCTTTATGGTATAAGACACTGTTCAATGTAAATAAAGATATAATGTGCTGGCTTCTAATGAGCTGCTCATGATGGTAAAAAAAGGACACTTCTTTTGAATGGATATTCTCAAGGGTCACAATTTCCAAAGGCAAACAGGATAAATTCTGTGGCCAGAACAGTTATGGTATTAATGAAAAAAGTAATAAACAAACCAGTCCATCAAACCTGTGATCCTCCAAAGCCCTTTTCCATTACTGAGTCAGTTTACTATGATGACCAACGACGACACACTTTTGTGAATAGCCAGGAGTCTGGTTCCAAAGGCACAGACATTGCTTATGCGCAAGTTTTGAGGGAAGACTACTTCCTCACTCTGACAAACATTTAAACATGAGCAAAATGTATGTTTATGACTAATCTGACACTATGGAAACAATGGTTTCCATTCTTCTGTGCTATAACCTTGGAATTCAACAGGTCAGTAGCATGGGGTAACAACTGATTCTCATCTGTTAGTTCTTCTAATTTGCAGTCTTTTCAATCTCACTTCATGGAGCAACATGTTTACATAAAATTAAGCAGAATCTGAAGTGCTTTGCTGGAGCAGAGCCTCTGCTCCCTTTGGGATTTCTCCTTTAAGGTCTGAAGTTGAACCAGAAGGTTCAGGTATACATTCCAGCATGAGTTTACGTGTTTTATGTATACTGACATAAGTGGTAGCACTGTATAGCTGTAATGTTAACAGAGAAGTAAGAAGAAACTAAAATGCTGATGTTTATGTGTCTTTGGGTAAGGCTTCCAACCCAAAAATTAAGGACAGATTTGATCTAGGAGGTTGAGCCTTTGTAATTTGCTCTTTCTTAATTGCAAACTGTTCAGGCTTTGCATGAAAACAAATGTTTGCTAACTGATGCTAATAGCATTGCACCACACTTACCCCTGGAGGAACCCTAAGTGAACAGTTACACCACAGAAGGATTTGACCCATAGCTGTGCTCTGGAGTACTGAAATTGGCAAATACTACAAAACTACATCTGCTTTATTAAAACTACAAATAAATTAATCATTTTAATTTCTAAATATTTTCCCGTGCTGTCACACCAAGAGTGAACAACAAACAGCATTTCTGTTATTTCACTCGTGTTTCCATTCTAAATTTTCTGTCTTCTGGCAGCTGCTTGTGAACCTACTCATAATGTGTGTCTTTGTTTGGACTTCTTAAAAAGAAGGATATTCTCAAAATGGAAGAAAGCTCATTTTATTTCACTTTGAAACCTGAGAAACCTGTAACATGAACCATACGCTGACTACAGAGCACTGATATATAAAGGAAGCAGTTGTATAAATGTGTGAAGTGGCTGTGATGGGGAAACAGCGAAGCAGAGGAGAAGCACTCTTTTAGACAATAATGCTGTTGTGGGATCTGATTATCATGATTCATGTTTAACAAGGTATTGTGTAAAGGCCAGCCCAAAAGGAGGACCTATTATGGTGGGCTCTATACAGTCAAGGGTTTTCACACAGCCTCTTCCATTGAAAGCTCACAAATAAAATGGACAAGACAGACCCCAGGTGGAGAAACAGTGTGACAGTTCCATGATATTACTTTTTATGGGAGTAGAGTCAGTTATGAGGGGATGAGCAAAACTGAAGGAAAAGTGATGGAGAGAAAAGTTCTGGAGGCAGGGAAAGAGTAGAAATGTGCATACAGTGTAAATATAGAGTGAAAGTGAGGTGAAAAAATGAAGGTGGAAAGGATAGGAGGAAGAAAGGGTTGGAAAAAATGGGATTAGCACAGGCGGAGAACTTTGAGTTGAAATCACTGTAAGCTCTCTGAAGGTCAGAGGTTTTGGCTTTGGTTGCTGCAGCAGCTGAGTGTAGCTGGCTGATGCCACTGGTTGGTGCTTCTCTGCAGTTCTGTCCCTGATGGCCAGACGATGAGAAGCAGGGAGGAACTGTGTGTGTTCTGGTATCTGCAGGGGTGGGTGGGACAGGGGCTCTCCATGTGTCTCTGGTCCGACACACTGAGTAGGAGGGAGAGGCGCAGCCTTGGCTGGGTCCCATTTTATTCCTTTCCTGTGGCTGTGAGAGCCCTCATTCCAGCTCAGCTGTATTTGATGATGAGCTGAAACATAAGCCTGTGGGATGGACTCTGGGAGTCAGCAGATACACGTGTCTGTGTATATATATACATGTACGTGTAGTATACCTTCACATATACCTTTCTGCATTCTTGTACTTTTGACTCTAAGCATCAGAGTTGCCAGTCCTGGCCTCTTCTGGCCCACAGCTATTCTGAGGTCATGAACTTCATAGACAGTAGAGTGATGATCATCAAATCTCCCTTTCTCCCACTTGCTCAAATAGCATTTTTTTTTCCCCTGTAAATATGCTAGAGGATGCTAGCATATTTAGAGGATGCTAGCATATGCTTCTACAACAATTATATATATGTATGTGTATTTATGTGCCTGTATATATAATTACTGTACAAGTTCCTAATGCTACTTTTAAGTTCTACAGATGAAAACATACAATACACAAAAAAATAATTCTGTCCCCATCCATTTGTATGGGACTTTGTTATATGCATAACTTACATACATCTGTTACAGAGGAAAGAAACAAACACAATATATCTTGATTAAATCAGAGTGCCACTAAAGTAACGCACTTCAAATTCATTTTTACTGTGGGATACAATAACCTGTCTATTCACTGGTATAGAAGCAGTGCACACAGCTAGTGCAAGAGTATTAAATTTCTCTTGGGGTGGAACAGAGAAAACAATTTTATAAAGAAATAAGTTATGATATTATCTTCCATTAGGTATGTATTGTCTGTGGCCAAGTTTTGAATTATTTTGCACTACAGTTGTATATTTGCTGTGAATAAATATGGACACTTTGTGAATATTCCAGTATACCGAATCTGAGCTGCAATAGCTTGGGTTGGCTGAGACGGGAAAAGTATTCTCCCACAACGCTTCTTTTCCCAGATCAGCTGAGTCCAGCCATTAGAATCTGGAGTTCAAGAAAAATGTTGGTCAGGTTTCCCAAATACCTACCTTGTTGTAATTTGTCATTTTGCCTCTCCCATCTGTATGAACTTTATTTGGGCTGAAGTATAGCTTTGTGGGTACGCAGACACAGGGCCTTATTTCCTTCCAGTGCAAAAACTACTATTTAGAAAGTGATTCCTATCTGCCCCCATAAAAATCAAGAATGGCTCTCTGAATATCTCCCCTTTATCTCACTTCTGCTGCAGTCCAACCTTCAAATTACTCGTCAAAAGAAACATACGGCTTGTAAGAAAAATTTAGAACATGGGTAACTGCAAACATTTCAGTCTATTGTTCTGCGACTGCTTTACATGCACCATGAGCTGCAACAGCTTTCTCTTAATTGCTTTAACTGTAGCAACTCATTTAACTGTGGCATCTCATCTTTGATGAAGCGAAAGACTCTGAAAACACGAGTGACACTTCTGCTGATCACTGAGGGCGGATTTACTTGGAGAGCAAGTTGTGGTTATGCACCATCGCCATGAGGCAGAGGAAAGCATCTCCAAAATACTCTCCACTCAGAGGAATTGCCACTGGCTCACTGTGGAACAGCCTGGCACTGTCTCTGAATGCTGCCAGGAAGTCTAGCCCCACTTTTACACCTGCTTGAGCATTATTCCTACCACGTGCTCCCTTTCTTTCTTTCAGTGTCATCAAAGCATTTCACTTAGCAATTGCTGTCACGTGATGTTCCAACAGCAAAAACCCAGTGTCACTAATAATGCAAGAGCATCTCAACGTAATCCAGAGCAGTAGGATACATACACTTTCTTTTGCATCCCATCAACATCCAGCTCTGCGGAATTAACAGAAATTAAATGAGCTGATAGTAACAGTTCACTTCCAGCATTTGTAACACTGCAATTTTGCAATGACTTGACCATAAATTCTGTTCTACCAAAGGCTCAATCTCCATCCCTGCCCACAATTCAGAATCTCTTCAGTTTCTTAATTCCCTTTGACTTTCTGAATAAAGATCATTTCTGGCCCTCCATCTATTGAAAACAATAGCTTCCTTCTGACTTCAAGAAGGATGTGTCCCTTAGGGCCCTACTGGACTGTACTGCTGCCTTGAGAGTTTGGGCCATAAAAGAAAAGTTGGTTGACATGTCTATTTAGAGATAGACATCATCCTTGTCCTTGACAGACATCTTTTCACAGTGACATTTCTAATTCACTGTCATTGCTTTGAAAGACTAAAATTATTATTTCAGGCAGGTCACTTCCATGCATTATGCTACAATGTTATTTGACTGCTTTCCAAACCGCAACAACTGAAAAAATGTGAAGCGCTCCAATGATTTTAAATCAGGGTGATTTAAAATTATTGGAGCGTCTCACATATTTATGAGCTCTCAGTTTGCAAGCAATGGAGGTCTGGGCAGTCCTGGGCTACGGCACTGCAAAAAGCTATACTTTATCATTAGTTTGAAAATGTTTGCATTTGAATTTGGAAACGGTAGGGATCTGGAGATATTTAATGCCACCATAATTAAATCAGTGGCTGTACACTGACTAGAAAAAGGTCCAAGCTACATAAGCAACTGTATGGGTACAGCATTATATTTTTCAGCTTTTTGCGTTTAGCAGTCCCTTCATTTGAATCTTGATGACTCCCAGCCCCTTGGTCAGACTGTACATTACTACCTACACCACCACACCAAAGGAGATGTGGCTGCCTCTCTACATGCAGCACAGTATGGGAAGGAAATGACAACACCTGCAACAGAGGGAACTACCACCCTTTGGAGAATATCTTCTTTTTAAGGTTTAGTTCCTTCAGAGCTGCCACTTGTTCAGGGCACCTGCTCTTATTCCTATTACCTCTCCACACAGTGGTCCAACTGGTAGTAGGATAACAGAGAAAAAATAAAATAATTACCCCACAATAATACATCTGTTTGACCTTTTTTTTTTTTTTCATTTATTTATAGTGGCAACTCTTCTTTAATTTGTAATATGGATTCAGAACAAAATTTATTGCAAAATACTTCACAAAGAATAAGATCCTTACCAGGTGTGAATGGGCATTGTTTCAGGGAAGCTAACGGATATACACCTCTTAGCATCAGCTGGGGATCTGATCCATTATTTGTGGACTCAATTTCTCACAAAGTTTTGCTTCTTTCTTTACCACAAAAGTACTGACAAGAAAATGTTAGTAACAGGTCTTCTCTTAGTATCTTTCTTATTAATTTGAGGAGGCTCTTTTTTTTTTTTTAATGACTTTTAACTTTGCTGCTGTTAAATACAGCCACACTCTGAAGACTCTCAGTACTGGCGAATCTGTTTTCCTGGAATACCTTGTGTTGTTGTCAGAACTGCATGATTGTGTGACATCTGGTCCACATCTCATACATGATCAACTGAGTACGTACAACTGTGGCAGATGGCTGATGACTCACCTCACAACACTGAACACTGGTTTGCTTTCTGAGAAGCAACATCCTCATAGTAATTTTCTATGAGTTTTGTGAAGATGTGACCAGTCTGCCTGGTTTCATAGCAGGTAATGTAAGTTACAGGAAGTGCACAGGGATGTAACAGCAATGTTTATTCTAGGACTGGGGGTAGTATTTTGAACTTCCATTTATGGGCTACTATCAGATAAAACCACAAAAGGAAATTAGGTTCACTGCTGTACTTTCTAAATTTTATGCATCTAAATAGGAAAATCTGGATCCCTAAATCAGATGGTGATCTAGGCTTTCTATGCCAAGGAGACACAGAATAATATCCACAGAAGCCATTCACTCAGGTGAGGAATCATGAGAAACCAGAGAAAAGGATATACTTTAAACCCTGTTCTCTCTCTGATTTGGCTGCCATGTCCAGGCTGGGGGGATTATCATAAAGATTCACACATCACAAACCTGGGTAGAAGGATATTCCCAGCTCTTCTAATATCCCATGATAGATAACGCATGCAACGGATATAATGGAAACCTTTGTTCTGCTCCCCGCTCTGTGTACTTTCAGATTGAAACAGGAACAGCCCAGTTAGCATGTGTAGCTTAAGCAGGTTAAGTTCTGATCAGATGTAAGAAAACTATTGTAAGAAGCCACAAGTTTACTTATAATGAAATTACCTCACAAAGTCAATTTGTACAGTACTAAAATTAAAGAACCTCAGTAACTGCTTGTTATCTCCTCTCGTTCTTACAGACTCCTTTGCCTGGCAGAACAAGATGACTGGAAGGAACTCCAAAGAGTCATTCCTAAACAATTTACTTTACCACTCTATATATGAAGTCATCATATGCATATATTAATTTAAATCTAAATATTGTTGTATATATTGCAATAATTTAAATCAACAAACATCAGTTATTTGCACGCATATGATTTCCATACAAAAAATGTAGTTACATTTATAACATGCTCATATCCAAATCCTTTAAGATCAAAAAAACCATGCCAGACTCACAAGCATCTCGTCAAAATGTGGCTACCTAGCTTAAAGCTGCTTCAGTCTGGAAGACTAACACAACAAAATACTTTAGTGACCTGTTAACTGGTTTTTTTGTTTGTTGTTGTTTTTTTTTTTAATCTTTCCGCGACAGAGACGTGTCATTCCCATTTCCACTACCCTTATGTCAACTAACAAAAGTTCCTAATGAGCCAAGTCTCTCAGAGGCCCAACTGCTAACACCATTAACATTACCAAAGACCTGTACATGACTAACAGCTGTGTCCTAAGGAAACTGAACTCATACCTTCCATTTCCACATAAACTGCCCTAAAGTTAAAGAGCATCCCAAGAAGAAAAGAGGGAGGAGACAATGGGTAGAGAGAAAATAAGGAAGATGTTGTCATTGCTGATTCTCATTCATCATGTATGGACCATATATTAATCAGTTCTGACAGAGGAAGCCAACAAGGGTGAGCAGGAGTATAATCCAGTACCTACAAAGACATACTATTAAATTAAGGGCTTGAACATAGTTCTCCTTCAAAGATGAATGCCATGTTCATGAGTATTTGGAATCATATTCTCCATCCCTCTATACTGAAGTCTATTCCATTAAAAAATAATGGAAGTGCTTTTTAAAGTGCCTCTGTCCACAATAACCTAGAAATCAGTAGCCAGAGCTATAGTCACAGAAATAGACTAAAGCATTCATGCTCCTGGTGGCAGGGAAGAAGTGAGCATGTCTGCCCTAAATCCTGGGTAAGCATTCCCACTACCAGGCAATGCCTCAAAGGGAAACTGCCACTCTTCTACCATTTATGGGCACCTGGGCACACCTCTGGGGTGACTCCTGCTGTGGGACTTTAGACATTAGAAAGGCATTGCTGAGCAGCATTAAGATAAAAGCTTTATTTGTGTTTAAATGATTGATACGGTTAGTTTCTCTGAACTGCTACAGTCTATTAATATCTGCTAAACACAGAGGAAAGTCTTAAATTGGTACCAGTGTCATCTTATATTCCTTGACAGTTGGGAACTAAAATCCCCAGCATGACCCAAACCAGCAAAATCCAGGTCTCCCTCCCCTAAATGGTATGTAATGATGGCAGCCAGTTCACACAGGAAAGATCTTTTGGGGCTGATACTTCTCTCATAGTAATTTTATGTCATTCATGTTCCACTAACAACTGTTGAGTTTACACCATGTGCTAAAGAGGTATATTAGATCCTTCAACTTCAAGCTATCCAGAGCTTACTCGGCTCATTTGGCACCTCTGTGTTGCTGACATATGCAGAACTTTAACAGATGGTCTTACAATACTGGCAGTTGTTTTGTACTGTGCTACTGGTAAGGGGAAATACTCTACACAAATTGTCTGCAATTCTGGAAAATAAATGAAGTACAAATCCATATTAACCTCAAAAGCCAAACTATAAAAAGTCAGATTAGTCACTTAACGATGTATGTGCTCTGGGTTAAATGCTCAGTTGCTGCAAAATGGCAATATTTCCCTGCAGCCAGGAGAACTGTGCTTTGCTTCACTTCCTACGGGGGATATCCATAAAGACTGTATAATTAGAAAGGTATTGAAATGCATTAGAAATAAGCCTTGAGATCCTTCCTCATGCAATCAGCCCTGACTATCAGGAAAAGTGCCTCCATAATACTGTGCCTCCATAATCACCATAATTTGTGATTTCACACAAATAGTGAAGCAACAGGGTGCAACTTAACCAAATCTCTCTTTTTTTCCCATGCCAAGGAGAACTCAAGAAATAACACACCAGCTCCTGTGCAAATGTTGAAATCAACAGCAAAGACCAAGTAAACAGCAATTTTACATTTTTCCTCACCCATTTAAAAACAGCTGTATGTACCAGAAGCTGAATTTTACACTCACTAATTTCACTTGGCTGCAGTGGAATTTGCACTGTACCTAAGAGATCAGAATTGCTCTTCTGAGTGTCTAAATTTTTCTCTTTTATTGTGCCAAATTATCAGATGTATCAACTGGGTTGAACTAGTAAACCACGTATACTATATATAGTGCTTTTCAGCAGTAAACCCACCAATTTCCTTCACCAGTCTATAACCTCCATGTTTACATTTCATAATATGCAATATATATGCATTACAGTCTACTAGTGCAAATTTAGATCAGGCTTTTAGAATATCACAACTGTTTTAGTCTAATGCTCACCTCTTCTATTTGCTTTAAATGAAACATAGCTCAAAAGTAATTTCAAATGGAGATTCTAGAGGCTTGGCCACTCAGTTCCCATCTGTTTCATTATATTGAGTTAGATAACATGTCAGTCACCTCATAAGTTATTTTGATGTTAGTTATATTGAAATACAGTTCCCTTAGGTAGCTTCAAAGCCCCAGAAGGAAGAAGAACCCTAAAAGAGTCCTTTATGACAAAAGAGTCCTTCAAATGCAAGAGGTACATTCCAGTCTTCTGCTGGGAATCAAAGCTATAGCCATTTAAAAAAAAATAATATTTCATCCACTAAGATTGCTTAGAAAACATGGTTGCTGGAACTGACTGACGTTATCATTTGTGACTTTGACAACAAGTGAAAAGATCTTTATCAGTTTTATGTCTAATTTTATACTGAAAGATCAAACAACTCCAAAGTTTGAAGCTGTTAACAACAACAAAAAAAATCAAAATAACTAAACTTCAGATTGGTTTCATGTTTTCTTTTCCTCTCTTAGGACTGTTGCCAGACTAAGATGACACAAAGGAAGGACTTATACAAATGCAAGATAATTGGCCTCTGAAAACATAAATTATTTCTCTTCATGAAAAAAAGAAAAATCAAAAGAAATGTTAAGCAGACACAGTCAAAATATAGGAACACCAGTCCTTCTTCTTCTCTCCCCAGGTGTAAACATTCTGTCAAACGTTTCAAGCTATGATCCTCAATGTAGCACTTTGCTGTGAAATTCCCAGGAGAGAAGAGATGTTGGAATATGTATTTTACTACCAATAATGCAAGCACATCCCGTCCTGGGAAGAGGTCCTCCCTTACAGATGAAGAATACGAGGTAACATGATGGGAAAACTTCATGATCTTCCTTTCAGCTACTGAGAGTTTTCCCAGCTTCTACTGGGTAATGGATACTCCCTTCCCTGAGCCCACACTCTGCAGAGCTCACCCCAGATCCTGCTCTAGGAATGTATAGGAACATTTCTGGTAAGAGGTGCATGAAACAAAAGGAGTCTCTTTGGGGAAACAAAAGGCAAAGGAAAGGGGATAAGAGCACAGGATTTATTTTATCTATTCTAACAATATCCAGCATTCTACCAAACATCTTCTAGGGAATGTTCAATTAGTTTTGGACTAAACAATAATGGAATCATCTACCTACTGCTGCAAGCAAAGATCACTCTTAATGATTTATAATGCTACATTTGGTAAACCAGTAGGGATTCAGGAGAAAAAACAAGTGCAACATTTCCACAAAGAGATTACATTTGTTAGTGAATACAGATCTTTGTGCTGCAATTCGCGTCCCAAGCTGTGCATTACTCTATTTTGATATAACAAAATTCCATAGAATCAAATTGTGTTTCATCATTGTGATTTATCTATTTATAATATCCACATTTTTTCTTCTTAAATACCTTTATAGTTTCAGTAGGCACTCCAGGCTCTGGAACTTTATCCAAGTAAGTAGTCAAGTCTTGATCCACGTGTTCAAACACTAATGTTAACTTTGTCTCTCTGTCTGTTCGTGATACGGTGCACACATCAAACAATCTGAGAGAAGGAAAAGAGCAGAGGAGGTAAGTATACAGGAACCAGTACAGACATACATACCTTGCAGCTCATACATGTCTATTTAATTTTCTCATCATGTAAAATGAAAAAAAGAGCTTTGCAAAGACAGAGCAGACTTTGAGCTCTCAATTCATCAGATAACTCCTGATAAATAAGTAATACAGTATCTCTCTTTCATGGGTGGATTCTGAAATAGGATTAAGGATTAAGAATTCATCAGCTGTTCAAAGTAAATTAATTAAATGGAAAGAAAATTTTTGAAATATTAACTAGAATTAATACATTAAAAATTCCCTGCTATCTATCTGCATTCTATGCTGCAGCACTTACAGGCATTTTTAAAGAAAATTGCAAGAAAAAAATATACAGGTGTTTGCATGTGCCTTCAGTTTCTTCCCACGTAACTCCCATGTTCACCATTACATGCTTTGGCAGAAACGGAATGTTTTTTCTGATTACTCTTACAAGTTCCTGGGTGCAGGGAATACCTTCAGAGTCAGGATACAATCTGGAAAAAAGCTTTGTGCACAAGATGCCACTACTAAGAAAGCTTTCTTCTCTCATCACTTTCTGTCATTCTTTTGCTGAAATTTATAATTTCACCTTGTTGCACAACATCAAATTCAAATTAATTTGCAAAGCTCTTCATAATGTCACATTCCTATCTGATTATTTTCTATTGTTTTATCTTTTTAATTAGGATTTGTCTCATTTTCACTTTGTCTGCTGTACCAGCTTTAATCACTGTTTTACCTGTTTAATAAAGATCTGCCCATCCTTCTGTGCTTCACATCTATACTCCTGCCAGTGACTTTCACTATCCTTCCTCAAGTCCCACATCTAAAAAATCACAAACCCACCATGTTTTGAAAATGGATACATGCACCTTCCTTTTAGCCTGAAGATGCTTTCCAATGAGTAATAATTTGGGCATTGGAGTTATAGAATATGGAGAGATGGTCACCTACCTCTATTAGTTGACTAATCTTACTTAATCTGTAATAATAACATGAACGAGTATTAATTAAATTATCATGGTAACATAGTGACTGTAAGGGCAAATGTCTCAGCACATTTCTCATAAAGCCAAATACTGTTCTCTTCATGATTCCCTCAATAGGGCATACAAAGAAGATAGATGTCCTTGACACAGTCCATCAGATTTGTGAGAAGTTACAAACCTTCTGAAAAGGGAATTTTGCTGGTATTTGGCTGGAGGTTAATAATCTGCAATATATTTATATAAATCAATGTGGAATGTAGCCGGACTGCCTATAACCCCAACACATGCAAATAAGAGAGGAGCCAGACAGGTCTGAACATCTGAACATAAACACTGGAAAATATTTCCAACTGTATGATTCCTTTCTGTTGACCTACATTTACCTAAAAATGTTCTAAAATACTTTCCCCCCCCCTCCCCAGGTATTTAATACACTGGCAAAACAACCATTTCAACTATAGCAGAATTATAATTCAAGAAAAAAAAACCATTTCACTGCATAGAATATAGAAGCAACATGTGATTTCCAACTCAGTGTGGAGGGAAATGCTGATTAATTTTTGTGTATGTGGCTTATTTTGATTCTGACATTTTCTGGCACAGCAAAATAAGGAACTCATAGAAGTGTGATTCCAGTCACCTATTACTGAGTAATAATATTATTACCAAGTAATAATATTATTTTTCCTTCTTATACATCCTTTATGTGAAACTCTAAATGCTTTACTGTTAATAATAAAAACTCCAGACCCTGCACCAGATTGGGTGGAAGCAAACTGTGTTTACCCACAGAAAATACATCTGCTGCCATAGAGATAATTTAAAGTACAGCTTATGTGAAACTGCAATATTACAAAAGGACAACATCTGGCATGGCCTGTGTTAATCATTTTGGAAATAGGTTGAGAAAGACACAGCCTCTTTATTAGTTTCCATAGGTATAAACCTACTTTTTATGAATGATATTATTTTACATCCACTGTGAGAAAATCATCCATAAAGTTGTCGTCTTTAGCTGGGAACATGTCTGCTGTCTACGCTGCACATCTCTCAAGACATCTTCTCATGATTTTCTGTACGTGACGGGTTAGTTCTGCATGTGATTGCCTCTCTGGAACAGGCAAAAAGCCTTTTATTTTAAGAGTTACTATTCGGACACTGTCCTAAGTGAAGTAAATGTACCTCAATTAATACAGGATTTCCATACTGAATACTTTGTAAACACAAGCCCTGCCCTTCTATTGTACTTAGAAAAGAAACGTTTGAACTATTTGATTCAAGTAAGATCCGCTATGGGAAATCCTGCAAGTATTTAACAAGATGTTTGGCTGAGAGTAAAACACCTCCTAATGTGTCAATCTGAACTAGAACACTGTTGAACAGACACGTATGGAGTACCTGTATTTTAACACGGACATTTTTTTTAAGTTAGTTGTACTAATGTAAAAAAAAGTTTTTCAATAACATGGATGTCCTTTAATTTTCTTGCAAACGGTGTCTCCCTAGGGACAGTTACTTCCTAGATTATGCATGATAGAGCAAGGAAACTGGAGCCATTCATTTATGAGCAGAAGAAATGTTTAAGAAGACTGTGGTATGGTTAATAGTGGCATAGTAATAGGCTACAATTTCAAGGTTTCATAATCCGGACAAAACTCAGATGTAAAGAGTTTGGTGGTCTCAACCTAACTCCAAAAGGTATTTATCCACATGACAGAAAAACAGCACAGAATTTATGTATGTTTGACAGTATTTATGCAAACACCACAAGATTGGGATACCAAGACTATCACAGGCCATGATTGAGGTTTATTGACAAGTATGTAGGGAAAAGCCTGAATAGCTTCTGTTTTCACTGCCTTTGGCTCAGGTTAATCCTGTGAGTCCCTAATTTTCAAGAGCACAGAAAATTTCAGCCTCTCATGCCTAAAAACATTGAACAATGTCAGACAGCCATCCTTTGAGTCCAAATTGCAGCAGCAGCCTTAGACTCTTCTATTCTCTGGAAGCCACTCAGCAGCAAGCCCTTCATTTACCTCAACTTAAACGATATACTCCTTGGAAAAAACAGTTTTCCCCATACTTGTAACACTAGCTACCTTCTCCTTTCTTGCTTTTCAAGAGAAAGAAGACTCTGATAACAGGAATCAGTCTCTACTTGGAATCACTATACCCAACGTATTGTAACAAAGGGGTCATATTTCAAGTGAAGAAGACAATTGCTGGGCAAGTGGAGTGGAACACGTGCTTTACAAGAACCATGTCCCACATAGCAAAGCAGGAAATAGAACTTCACACTCTGAAATGTATGTCAGAGCTCTTTGCCTTTGTTCAAGCCATGCTGCTTTGTCTCATCTTAACAATCACCTATTTCTCCAAAGCTGGTATTTCAACATAGATTTTTCTTTCTTGAAGGAGCTTTAGTGAAGTACTTTTAAATTAAAAAAGAGCATAGGTGGATGAACAGGCCACTAAATTCGAAGTATCCGATATTTTTTCTTTTTTTTCTGGGATAACATTTGTAAAACCAGGTAGTCACGCAAGACCTAAGTTCTATTTTCAAAGAGTGTCTTCAGGACCTTCCCAATGTGCTTGTCACACCAGCTGCAGCTGCACCAATGTGCATCAGTATTTAGGATACGCCTCCATGACAGACTGCAACATAATGCATGACAATTAGATCACACTCAACTGACCCACCTCAGTACTGAAAACGTACAACGTGACAGCAGAGCGCTGTCTGCAGCACAGTAAGCTAGCCCACTGTGAGCTCCATCCAGCAGTGGTCAGATGCCTAGAGTCAAACTTGATTAACTAAAATAAGCTGGGGTGTCTCTGCACTGCTCATGGCAGCTTTATGTCTCAAGTCCTTATTCACTAAGTTTCTACTGGGTTCTTCAAGTCTGTGAATACTTTCCTTTCTTCACTACCCTTACAGGAAAGAGTAGCAGCATGTCTTCTTGTTTTCAGAAGAAATCTCTTTCAGGCAAATTATAAAAAAGGGTAGAGCATAACATAAATTAATATATCTAGGACAGGCAGATGTTATGCAGATAGATGTTTTCAACTCTGCAGTCACTCATTCATTATCTGCTGTGCACAGAGCAGAAAGAGCTACTGCAAAAAAGCAATTGCATGATGAAAGGAAGGCAGCAGAATGTCCTGGAGATCTACCCCAGCAGAGTCCAGCCAATATTCTTGCTTATAGCCCACTCACCAGTGAAGTTTAAGGAAGGAAGGGGATTTTAGGATGACAAGGCAATCGTTCATCTGCAAGCTGAGCTTTGTGCTGTAATTTTTTCCAGTCTCTCTCCCTTTCTGACTTGGAAAAATTATTTCAAATGCTTAGCTGTATAAAAGAGGTTTTTGTTCTTTAAGTGTTTGTGAGGAAGAGAGACAGAGAAAGTGACAGAGAGAAATAGATGCTCTTGAAAGCGAAGTAAATAGCACTGGCTAAAGTCCGATAGTGTGGGCTGACTGGGCAAGCTTTCAATGCTCAGTACCGACTGCAGCCCTGACCTGCAACACCCCTGCTCTCCTGCGCTGGGCCCCACTCAAGCAACGACGAGCCCTGGTGCCAGACTGAATGGTTTTGTGATGCAGACAAGTGTCTGCTCTGATGAAACCACCAAAACTAATTTTCATTTTCAACAGAAGCCAAGATTTGTCCCCAAAAGATGAAAAGGCCAAGTACATTTACTCACTGTGCCACCCAAGTCACTAAAAGATGTAGTTATTTAAGAGTTTTACTTCAAGGGAAAATATGCCTGACAAGACATTCTCTGCACCTCTTTTTGTTTATAGAAGCATGCTGTCTTTTTTAGCCCTCACACTGACATTTCTTGCTCACCTTCTTTGCAAAGAGAGATTATTTTTAACAGGCAAGGACCAGAAATGCATCTGGTAAGGCTCAGTAATCCATCCTCACCTTGCCTAACTTCACTTTCAAGGCTTGGCCTGCATTTCACCGGTTTTTGAAACACTTAACTCTTCACCAGTCTGTTAATAGCTTCATCACCTTGCAGTTGAATTTAAATCCAAACTGGCCACACACTGAGCAATTGCCATTATCGAGAGAAAATCCCAGCCTCCTGGTGCCTACATTTACTGTTGAGTGCTGCCGTACCAAACAGACTGTCAGATTCTCTCTGCAAGGGACAGGCCAAGTCACCCCCAAATCAGAAAAATAATGTGGCCTGCTGTGAAGACAGTCGTTGACAGATTGTTTAGGATCAGCAATAGCTGTCTGACCTATTCATAGTGCTCTCATGTGATCCTCGAGCAAGCAAATGTACATTGCCTTTCAGAGTCATGTATGCTGCTGTTATACAGTACTGCAAGCTTCCTTCCAGTAAGCTTCCACAAGCTTCCATTTCAGAGCACAAATTAAAGATGCTCTGATTCATTAGCACTGCATCTTTTATTAAGTGTTTTAGATTTCCTGTAGAATACCTTCCTCAAGGAAAGCTGCATTCCTTTTTACATTCTTAGATTGCTCAACATAAAAATAAAATTTATATCTGAATATTGATTTTGTTTAATTAAAATGAAAGGAACACAGAAGTTTTCCGGACTCCCAGCTAGACCTGCCGCAAGATGGGATACAACAAAATCAGATTCTTACAGACTCCACATTTCAGTTTACATTTTGAATTCATGATTGTGCCAAACCTACAGGATCTAAATCTCAGCTGATCATCTCTTTTCTAGATTTAAATAAAAGACCTCGTATTCAGAAAATTTTGCAACACTATAAATTATCATTCATTCCTTAGTAGCTTAATAATCTAATCTATCTACATTTGAGACTTAATGGTGATACCAGCATATCAAAAGTAACAAAGGAAATAATAACTCTCCACTCCATATAAAAAATATTCACAGAAAAAAATCAAATATCCTGTTTGACACTCTGTACTGTCTCATATATTTTTTTAATCCTTGTAGCAGTTCCCAGTATGTTTAATTCAAGCATTTTTTTTAAATTATAAGTAATTCCAGTGCAAATTTGATTCCAAGCTCTTGTTTTCTAGAGATGCATGGAAAAACCTAAAAACCAAGGAGCAGGTACTGTGGGTGACAGAAGCTTTCTACTGTTTTGATGCTGTTCAGGGATTGCTGTTCCTGAATGACATCCAGGGTACTCAGTTCTGCTGGGAGATGGTGGCTGTACACAAAACTCAGGTTCTGTCTGAATCTGAATTAACCTGCCAGTGTATGCTAAACCCTCAGGAATACAAGCAACCACAGCCTGACTGATAGCATGTCTGAAGGGCAAATCTAATTCTTAGAGATGTTGAACAAGTAAGGTGAGGGGGCTTGCTAAAAGGTGCAAATATGGCCAAGACCTGCTGATGTTGCTACCACTTCATAGGTAGTAGTGACAGTACTGGCAGTGGCTGAAAGGAGCCCAAAGCTGGTATGGTGACGAGGAGGGTAGAGAGAGCCCTAGGTGCAAAATGTCTCACTGTGGTTCTTTTACTAGCATTAACAAGAGTTTTGATTAAAAGCCTCAGAAAAAGTATTGTTGCGGTGATTTGTGAGACACTGACAGACTAAAGCCTTGTAAGAAAATACATTTCAACAGTGTTTCATGGGTAGAGATGGAATCAAATGGTCTGTGTTTCTCAAAGAAGGACCAAGAGCTGAATTTTAGAAAGGGAAACCCCATAGTTCAGCAATACTGTGGATTCAACTGCAAAAACAAAAGAGCGGTAAAACAGAAAAAAAAAGACTAAACGAAAGTCTGAATTGGCTAAAGTTGGTAATACTGATAGGTACAAAGTAAATAAACAGCATTTATGTTAGTAAAGACAGATGTTAATTTGAAAACAAAATTCTTTTTAGTCCTTTGAATTGTCTTGTTCCAATATATTAAAGGAATTATTAAGGAAATCTGTAGGCTATTTAATACAACATGCTGTGTATCCCTGTATTAAACAGAAAGCAAATAGTATATGTAGGAGTAAAACACAGTAAAGCATTTCATGGTCCACTGTTTTGCCCATTTGTTTATATTTGGGTTTATTATTCTGTACCATTTCTTAAATACAGTGTTCTTGGCTCTCTGACTTCACAGCCAAGCAAATCCTTGGTAAGAGAATGAAATAAGCACCACTCTAGGAAATCAGGTGCAAACTTCTTACAGAGTCTGTTTGTTTATTGCTATGACAGTACAATCAGTTGACATAACACAAGCTTTGAGCAGTATTTTATGAAACGGATTTTAGATCTGTCAGTACAAGAATGCAATTTTGGAGTTCCGGCAGTGGTGTGCAGAAAAACACTGCCATAGATCTTGACCTTGCATAATCCACTAGCCCTGAAGTACCAAAGATCTTATGCTGCACTTAACTTCCAGCATGCAAATAACCTAAGTGACTTGTAAGGAAGTATACCTTGTCCAAAGCTTTATCTCCCTTATATGCCTGGTATCTTTCAGAAAGCAGAGAAGGAAAAAAAAGTAAAAATTCATTGTCTGTGCAAATGGGACAAAAGACAAAAGGCCAAAAAAGGTCATTTTTCTCATCCTTATGCTCAGTAAGTCATTAACTGGACAGAACAATGTAAATCCCTGCATGCTGTTTAAACCTGTATATACTATGCTAATTAGTGTGTGTGGTTCCCAGTCTGGCTTCTCTCACCCATGCAGTGAGTACTCTAACTTGGGGCCTTACATGTGAGCTCCCCTTTTGCACCTCAGTGTCCTTATCTGTACCACAGATAGCCGTCCTAACTTTTTAATTACTTTTAGAACTCAAGTTAATTCTTGAATATGGCCATACATCTCTGAAAATGATGTTCATAATTTATTCCAAAGAATTTATCACAATGTTTTTCCTTAAATTCAGAAATGAACAAAACTGTGAACCATTACTTTCCAAGTCTTTGCCTAGAGGATTAGAAAACAGCAACATTTATGGAACTGTTCTTGTTATCTTACAAAAGGAAACAGCAATTTAACAACAGATATTGCAACCACATGAAAACAGCTTTAAAAAAAAATGTCTAAATCTGTTGAAAGAATCTGTTTACGGATTCACTAGACCTGCTCAAAATTTCCTGAAAATGGACCAGAGATATCCACCCACTTCCAATGCAAGCATGGTGGTTAGGCAGTGAATGCAATTACCACGTTCAAAAATAATCCAAGTGAAAATCCAAAAGGTGTCTTACATTTCGTGTGTTGATTTCCATACATGCTTGAGGTTCAAAGACATAAAAATAGAAACACAGTTTACAGTGCTTTTTGGCTACACTTGATATGGGGAATGACTGATTGGGCTTTGATGACATATGTATTCTCAAGAAGCCCATATGCCATGATGCCAGGGGCATCATTAACTTCAGACAAAAGGAATCCCTCTATTCACTTCAGCAAAACCTAGAAGGAAGCACAGGGAACTCAACTGATCTCCCAGGGACATTGTACCTGTCACCACCGCTCAGCATGCTGTGAATCCCATGCCACCTGCCCCAAAGTAAATAGCACTCGTGAATTCCAAAAATCAAAAGACAAAGGCGATATCTGACATAAATAAGAAAAATAAAAAAATATTTGTCCAGGTTTTGGGAGGCAGACATATTTACGCACCTAAATATTGCTCTCCTCTTTTTAAGTTGCATTCTAAAAGAAAAACTGCGTGGCTGAGAGTAATACATAACTTTATGAGAGAAAGAAAACAGTGAGAGGACATTTATTCCGAAAGCAAAGCATCAAAACTAAGGGACTACAAAGTTAATGTAACTCTTAAATTCAACACCTACAGAAGGCAGATTTAAGTGTTACAAAAAACCTAACAACTCTGTTGAACATAACTGTCTCTGGCTACCATCAGACAGTTCAAGTGCCATCTATCTGCACAGCAGCCTAGAAGAACTTGTGCAGCACTGAGTTCTCCTCTCGGCTACCATGGGAGAGATATAACTCATGCAATGGAGCTGCTCATGGGTCTGGTGTTAGTTTGAATGGGTCAGGTAGGCCTCCATATATTCAAGGCAAAGAAGTAATTGGTTGAATCACTCTCGGGAGGGGGGAGGGAGGAGGGACACTGTGTCTCCCTGCTTTCTATGGAAGACACCTAGAAGACTAATTTAGACAAGATGCTTGAATTTAACTGAATTTAGGAGAGATGACTCTTTCCCAGGAATACTATAACTGAGCAATTTTACTTAGTAGGATTCCAGATTATGTTAAATTGATTTTTGAAGATAGTTAAAAATATTACTTCTCATGAGGAACTTAAAACAAAATAAGAAAAATAAAAAAAAGACACTGAAAACACCCCTCCCCTATTCACTCAACTGCCCCAGACCAGGATCAATGCAAAAAAAGCTCTGCACGCAAGAGCCTTTACCCAAGCCTCATGAAGTCAGTACTGGTGATGGCTCAGGGTCAGAACTTCTTTTTAGCTGAAAAGGACTTTCACCTGTGACAAACTTGCAGGCTTGCATTTAATATTCATGTTGTACAGAACAAAACCAAATAGGACTAATAAATCTTCAATAGAACTTTGTTTCTAAAAAGATGTTTCTGACTTAATAAATTTAGCCAGGGGCAATTGCTCTTAACACTAGATACATAAAAAGGGATCCTCATTTCCATTGGCATGCAACTTCCTCACACATTTCATTCACACACAGAATTTAAGACGTTACATCTTACAAGTTTTTTAAAATGTGGACTTTATGGCTGCTCTTTTTCCCACTCACAGTCATTCACATGTGGCCATACAAGCTCCTTGGCTGTCATGTCATTTAGTCTACTAAGCTGTCCCTTTTTTTTTAAATTTTAAATTAATTCATAGCACATTGAAAGAGAACTAAAAATGTCTATTTCTGTAAGGCTCTCAGATGTTTTCATCCTCCAGCTATTCAGGTGGAGGTCTAAAACACGTTTCCTCTTTTTCCAGCCAGTTTACATGGCGCTGTGAACCAGACATTTAAAGATTAATACACATGGAGTGAAGTATTCTACAGGCTGTACAGCTCTTTAAGTATTACCTTTAAGCTCTTGCACACATATGTAAAAGAAAACAAATTAAAGATTATTTGCAGAGTTTGGCAATGAAAATGAGGTGTTAGTAGCATTTTGAGCTGGCAGTAAATTACATTTGACTGCTTTATTACTTCAGGGCAGAGGCAACTATTTATTTTGGGGCATCTTTTAGCAGCATGAGAAGAGGGTTTACATTTGGATAGTTTTGAAATAAATTCAGCGTTGTGTAAATGATAATGTATGTCAGATGTAAATACATGACAAAACTGTGTTTTGGTTGTTTTGTAACAACAGCTTCTACATTTCTGAAAGAAACGAGGAAACTATAATAAATCTTGCAAAATAAGGTCTGGTTCCTAGAGCGCTAAAACTTTTTTACATCTAGGCAAATGAAAAGAAAGTACATCTACCCAAGCAAAGGAAAGCATGCTTTGCAACCTCCAAGCATCCTGCGTCAGCTCAGGCTGAGCTGAGGAAGATCTGAGGACAGCAGAGTGTAATGGCTGAGGCTACGCAGCTTTTAGCTGGCTCAAAGCACCAGCAGAGTGAGTAGGCATCTGCCTGGGAGGGAGGCAAGGCTGATCCTCATCTGTTAGCAAATGCTGCATGGACTCACAAAGCAGTGGACAAAAACTGTCAAGCCTTATTTTGCCAGGAATTCACTTCAGATCTGTCCTGTCTTTACACCATTCCCTAAGATATCCACTCTTTATTAAAACACTGGGTGAGATGGAAATTGTTCTAATCCTTTCTAAGTCATATATTAATATAATTATTTGTATTTCAAAAATAAGTCATGAGGCATAATTTTCTCTAATCCACCCCCAAACCATACAATCATCCTCTTTACTTCTGTTTGGAAAAACAGTACAGAAACTTATACCATGGCTCATGGTCTTAAGCTTTTACATAGTTGATTGAACAAGCAACACTACTCATCATACAGGGCCCATAGAATCAGCAGACTCTACAAAAGCCTTTTCTGGCTGTGGTCACCTTGCCTATTCTGGTGACACACTACTATTAATTATTTTTTTCAATTTCCATCATTTTTCCAACTAACAGAAACAATTACCCCTCTTTGTTCTTCCTTAGAGTTTCCATTTATCTACTACTACTATGTAGTCAAGGAAAAGCCAAATTTTCACACTGTGAAATATATGTAGTCGTACTGGATGTCATAATCTAGGTACAAATTTTATAGGAATTTTCACGCACTGAAGGCTTTTAATGAAGGTGTCACAGGGCTAACAGTTACATCAGTTGCTATATCATGTAATTTCTCTGTGTGTGTGTGAGCACTTACCAGTGGCACTGACTGTTTCACCCATATGGCCAATATAAAATGGAATAGCAGGAATTAGAAAATAAAGGAAGGTTCCAAAGTCAAGAAGTCAAGGTAATGAAATTGTACAGATATGGGGAACACATTAAGTAAATGTATGATCTTAGATAGTAAAGAGTAACTGCAAGGATTAAAAAAAGACATCATAAAACTCTCAGGATAAGTTACATGGTTTAGGAACCAAGGCCCCGAATTACAAAATAAACTAGCTACTTAGGGTCATCACTACATTTGAAAATCACTTGTTGTCCAAAGTGTCACTTTTTGATGATTTTCAATCAGTATCCCTATTCCTAAATCATAAGAACATAGGATCGGAATCAAATATCTTTCAAGATAGTATTGGAACAAAAATATGAGACTAGTTACCCGCATTAATCAACACCCATGCAACAGACATTCATGAGGCTGCACAGATTCTTCAGGCTGCAAGATGCTTCTTACCATCCTGCACCAAATGCAGAGCTAGAATGAGGGCTATGGCCCTGGAGATTTTCCTTAAAGCACATTTTAGTTTGAGAGCCTCCCTGCCATCCCAGGTCCCTGCAGCAGTAGGATATTCATGAAATAAAACTCTGAAGTTATTCCAGGAAGCTGACCTCTACCATTTTACACAGGATATTAAATAGACCCCAGCTGTCTCCACTTAGAAGTGACTTAGTTCATATGTTTTAAAAAGGTCCATTCAGCTTCTCTCTGAGTTATCACAGAATTGAAGTGACTTTCTGTGAAGAAAATCTCAAACTTTCTGGTGATTCCCCTTACCTACTTTTCATGCTGGCTTGTCTTTGTTTTCAAACATCACAATTGGCATCTCCATGTTCTGAAATAAGAATCTGTGTCTGGATTATGAAAATATTTGACTGAGAAATAACTGTCTGAAGTCCATTTGGAAGAAACATAAACAGCAGAGCTTTTTTTTTTTTATTTTCTCCCCTAAATCCAGGAAGACACAGTAGTCTTCATTTCCATGAATGCCTCTGTATGTAAACCCCTACGGTATACGACTAGTGATCTAAGTGCAGCACAGTCCATGTGGTTTCACTCCAGAAAGCAGAGAAGAGACATGGATTTAGATTTTCCAAAGCACAACGTTTTCAGGCTTGTGAAAATGACAGTGACCAATATATTAGAAATGCCATGGTAATCCTGCCCGTTCAGAAAATTTCAGTTAAGTTGTTTCAAGAGCTCAACAATCTTTTTAAGAAGAGCCACCATTCAAAAGCAAAGATGATACTGCAATACTTTTGTATAAAGGATGTGCTCTGGGACAAATGAGTTTTGGAGCTGAGTAAATAAAACCCAAAAATTTCATGCTTGAAAGAAGAAAGATCAGATTGACTTTAAATTTTACAAGATTTGAAAAAATTCAAAAAAGGGTCAATGTTAAAAGACCACACATGATCCCATCACCTAAATATTCCTTAAAGCCTTTGAAAATATATACTTGTACTGCACACAGGAGGGAAAAAACCCCATCTGTTTTAAAAATTAGTTCTGCTGCTTTTAAATATTGACAACCCCTGCCCTGTTCAATTGCCTGCTGCAGCAGACTGTACCCTCATTAGGTTAAGCCATTAGATGTTTACTCTTGTGGATATTGCCTGGGCTCTTTGCCACTCACATCAGGCTTTATAGTTTTCATTTACTCTTTCCAGAATATATTTAATAAAATTTACCATTTTATTATACTTAGAAGCGAGATGGCATTTCAGTTCCAAGTTCCAATTTTCAATGTCATGTAACTATTTAAAAACAATTAGCTTTTGGGATTTTTTTTTTTTCCTGGCTTGCTCTCATTCCCTTTCAATCTTTTCTTTTTAACTTTAAAAAGAAAACTGGTCAGACATTTTCAAGGCACAGACTTTAAACTAATTGCAGTCCTACAAGTCTAACAATCCTCATCCCTGTTACAAAATCATAATTCTGAACTTCCTGTATAAATGCAGCCAAATCTTGAAATTTTCATGGTTTTCCTTTTCCACATATACACACAAATGCATATGCAATATGCATACCACAGAGTAGCTTATTTGCGTTACTACAATTATATTGTCTTAGTGGTTCCATAATAAAAAAGTTGTTTACAAGCTTTGCAAATCAAACTGTAAAAGAACCAGCTCCAACAGACACTTAACATAAAAAACGATGGAGCAGGATCTGTTAGCATTATTGATCAATTTTAATTTTGCAGCCTGTCACTGAGAAATGTGGGCTGATACATTTGAGATTATGGAAAAAAACCCAAACTTCCAATTAAAAAAAATAATTATTCCAGAAGATAAAACAATAGTACCTCTGCTTTCCAAGCACTCAGGTCTTGGCTAATTAATTCAGAGTGGAATGTAAGTTAGACACCAGAACTTTCCAATTACTTGCAATGGTAGAATCATATAATTTGCTCAAAAGTAATCAGGGGCAATGAAACTATGTGTAGCATCATAATTTTATCAATAGTTAGATAATTTGCCCACTTAGTGGCGAATCCTAGATGAGACCAGTATGACAGAGTGAAGGGAAATGAGAAAAGTACACAAGAGAAAGTACATCTGAGAAAGCTTTGAAAGGTGCTTTACACCACTTGTAGACTGAATGACTGGCCATCTCCAACATACATCTTCAGCTACTCTTCCTCTTGTAAAAGATTAACAAGTTTTGACCAAAATGGATCCTGCTGGAGCTTAAATTTGGTACAGGGTAACCAGGCAATGCCCACCCATTCCAGATACATCCATTCCATTCCACTTAGCACTCTAATGCCAAGCACAAACTATACATTGATTATCTGAAGTCAGTACATTTCCCAGACACCCACTGATAAAAAAGTTTCTCATACAAACCCCTGTAAACAATCCATATACTACAGAATTTGGTAAAAAGAAAATAAAAAACCCTCTATAATACTTATTTCTTACTCAAATACCTCCTCTAATGTCTCATGATTCAAGTGCCCTCTGATTTCAATACCAGCTTTTTGTTCCCCCACACCCAAAATAATTTCCTATGTGTTTTTGTAACTTTTCCTGTTTGCTGTACAAACTCCCTACTACTGTTTCTAATTTCCACCTTCAAACTTAAACCGTACTGACTGGCATTAATCTCATCTAGCTGTAGCAAGCTACAGTTAGGTGTCCACTCTTCATTAGCTACCTGGGCTCTGACTGCAGTCAAGAGAAAGGCAGGCATTTCCAGAGAGCAGTTCATCCCGTTCCAGGGTGGGTATGGAGGGTGAGTGGGATGAATTATTCTCAGAAAGTACATCCTTGAAGTATATTTTTAATAGTCAGATGGTTAAAGGTACATGTCTACTCACAATTATTTTACATTCCTGTTTTGGTATTTTATACATGGCTATATGTACCTTCTGTGCATCCATCATGATATACTGGAGGAGAGCCATAAAAGGGGTAGAGAAAGTTTGGTGTCTCTCTTTGACATTCCCCCTCCCCTCCAGAGGCTTTGAGGAACCAATACGTTTAATCTGTCCTGCTATATCTAGCATCTAGGAAGAGGCTATAGATACAAAGCAGCATCCAGGATTCCCAGTGACTGGACAGAGCATCACACCAGGGAAAGGTGCATAACCCAAGTGACAAAATATGCTGCTACAAATCTCTCTTTAGGTACCTACCATGATAAATCTAAGCATTTGCACATCCTTCCTCTCGACTGTTGAATTTTTTATTACTTCCTGTTCTTAATCTCTCTTTTCTAAAGCCTATTGTTACTACATCATTTGGGAACCATCCTTTTCCCCAAAATATCAGATTTAATTATTGCAGCCATTATGACTGTGTGTCTTCACTATAGAGATTTCTTAAACCAGCTATTACAGGTTACTTCAGGCTATGCAGAAAGCGATCCTCTTCCCACTCCAGGAACAGATGCTTCACTGACAGTGTCAATGAAGTTTTGTCTTTAAACCTTATCAGATTTGTCCATTTTATTAGGAACACTGGCTGCAATTGTCCTTTATTACTGTCTTAGTAAACTTAGTTGATTTTCCAGTTTCTTCCAGAATTATAAGCTCAATATCCTTTCACTGATTTCAAGGATGGCAAAAGATTTAAATTTGCTTTTTATGACTTAAGCTTTGTTTCTGCAGAATGGTCTTATCCACTCTCAACCAAGCAGTCTTTGAAATGTATTTTCTTACAGACATCACAATATCCTACTGATTTGGGACATTTCAATATACTAAAAATATCTCCCTCATCAGTGTTATTCAGCTATCTGGATTTTATCTATAGCTACAAATACATTCTGTGCAACCTGTAACTATTCTTCCTGTTGCACTGCCATGGTCTTCAGTTCCGGTCTCTTTTCTGTTTGTATTTTTTTTACATTCCTGCATAAGGATTTGCCTTGAAATAACTGATACCTTTAAAAGATGTTTTAATATGACTAAATAAAATGAAACGTAATAAAACCTTCTTGATTTCTTAAGAAGCAAGTCAACACAAATAGTAAGCAACACAGAATTCAGCTATGCCAGGTAACTTTTTTTTTCAATGATGTTACAAATGTAAAGGCAATGTGATGAACGGGTTTCCATGCAAAGAAGAGATACAGGTGCGTAGTTCTGCAGAAGTACTAACTTGTCTTGGCCCTTCCAAGAATTTAATTCTGATTTTCAGACTATAGTAATAGAATCAAACCTGTCTGGATACGGATTTTATTGCTTTGATCAAAACTTGTTGCTCAGCATTTTATAAATAGCAGAGATGAACATTAAGGCAACGAATTGATTAGAGATGTCTAAAAGGAAACCACAAAGATCCGTGGGTAGGCCTATCTCCATTAACAATCTAGAAGGTTATCTAAGGATAAATAACACACTAATTAAAAGTGCAGATGCTGCTCTATCTCTGTTGTAAAGATCACAAGTACAAACAAAATATGCTGTTAGAAAAATTTAGCAAAATGAGATTCACCTTATAATCTGCTTCCTAGTAAAGTAATACAAGTCATTAATTTTCACCATCTGAAGTAACCTGGAAATCAATAAAGAAGATTCTAATGCTGTGCTAGTGAATAACGAGTTAGACGTAAACATTCAGTGCTGTACAGCAATCAGAAAATCTCTAATTGTAGCAATAGAAGCATTTTCTCTTGGAGAAGGGAGCTGTGCATTGCACTGAAATGAGCGTTCCTGTGATGCCATTGGGAGTTTGTACAGCATTGTACAAATTGCTTAGCTGACAACATAGAGATAGATGTCAAATATTTCAGAGGATAAATAGTAAGGTAGAGAGGAATTATTTGTGGTGCTAAAAGGCAACGTAATTAGAAGGAAGGAAACAGGTCAACAGAAAATCTGAATTCACACCAGAGAAAAGCCTCCTACTACTTTTATACACCAGTTTGGTGAACTTAATAGTTGCAGCATCTAAAATCTCAATGGTAAAATCTCAAATGTGTATGTTTTATGGGACACCTCTGCACAGTCTGCCTGTCTTAAGGCATTTTTGTTCATCTTAACATTAGGAACTTATGATCTGAACAACCAGAACTGTTTGAATCGGTGTAGCTTTATGGACTTTTAACTTCATGAGCAGAAACTCAAGCCTTAAATTTACAACTGCGTTCTTGGGTTAGCTGGAAGATGTGGATGCAATTCCCCTGTTAGTAGCGAGTGATAGGTTGCTCACATAGCTAAACAGTTAACTGTGCAAATTGGTTTTCAGAACATATTATGAGAATAACCAGAAGATCCTCCTTCCCCTGTAATCTTCTGCTTAAAATATTATATATATGATGATCCACTACTGCAAAGTCAGAGCACTTAAATATCAGAACTGTCTTTTCCGGAGAATACCATCTGACTATAATTTATTGAAGGGCTGTCATTTATTATGAGACACATTGATATTCTAGACAGCCACAAGAGTTTTTCTAGGAAAATTATTTGATCAACAGTGAGGGCAACTGGAAAGCAAAAATCATATATATAATACATAATACTGTAAATTTGAATAATCTAACTTCATCTTCAATATGCAACATTAAAAATACTATAACATATATATATGATGAGGAAAGGGTTAGAAAGCCAAAGCTAGGAGAATTCAGAATGCAAGAATTTTACTAGGACTTACTAAGTGCAATACAATTTTAATACTGATACATCTGTGATACCATATTTCTATTTATATGTTGGTCTTTATTATAACTTTATTCAAAATGATGTGTCTAGGGATGTTTAAGTTTGTTGTAAACAAAAGCCTTTAATATCCTCTATCTGGTTTTAATATCATGGAGGGGTTAAAAAATGTATTCTGTATTTCTGTGCATTAAAGGTTCCCAATTTTTTGTAGAAATACTCACAGGGAGTCCAATTCCTGGTCGTAATGAGTGAAAGTTAAATGTAACATTCAATGGCTTCACAGCCCTCCCTTTTTATGGGGAAGGAGCAGAGTGGGCAAAGTCCTGTAAGGTTGTTTCACTTCAGCAGTAGCTGTGTATCCAAACGAGTCCTCCCCAAAACATCTAAGCACAGTCAGTACATTCCCAACTCCTACTGCCAAGTTAAAATGAAAACGGTCTTAGTTCAGAAATGATTGAGGTGGTTTGCACTAATCAAATTAAACCAGCCAAATGTTCTTTTCAAAGGTAACTGTCTACTCTGCAGCTGTATGCAAAATACCACATCAAATGTGAAAAAAAGAAAAAAAGCAACCTAAAAAAACGTGATAGAATTCTATCCTTACAGTAGAGCCCTGGCTCCACAGATGAAGAGAAACAAAGGCATCAGTGAAGCTAGGAATTACATACACAGAAGGCTCCTAGAAATATGCTACCTTCAGAAACAGTGAACAAAGTACTGAAATTTCCAGTTTATAATGAATTGATTTCAGGGAGAAGGGAATTCTCTGACATTGTTAAGCAGCAGCAGACACCATCAGTTTTTTATCATAGTGACCACACTTCAAATAGGTAATTAAAAGACTAGCCAAAGTTTCACATAAAAGACAGAAAAAAAAAAATCATATAGGCTTTTCCATTCTATTTCTCACTTCCTTTCTCTGATTCTATCAAAATATGTAACATTCTGCACTGACTAATGTTGCAAAAGTCCAAGCTCAATAGGTTTCATTTAAACTCAGTATGATTCATCTGAGCTAGAACTGAGTTTTCAACCATTAAATATGGGAAATTCCTGCAAAGATTAATTCACATGCAAATTATTTTTAAAATTATCTTTACTAAGAAAAGATCAGTCACCTATTAATGATAATCCAGAGTGATAACCAGCCAGTGTTAGTATAAATGCTTTTAAAACAGTATGGAACTTTTTGCTGTTTATAAATTGTTTGCTAGGCAAGTCATGGGAAACCTACCCCAGGGCAATTCTGCCAATATCAGCAAATTGGCACATGCCAGGTATCCCACCTGGTCCTAAAATCATGTGGGATGCTTCTTAGGCTAGAGACTCATCTTCTAAAACTCTAAAAACATCTAAAGCATCATATGGAAGAGTTTATTATTACTCAGATAAAACATTCTCTGTTCCATCTAGAGAAAACACAACTGTGTTGTTAAAATTTTAAGGCCTAAATTCAAAAGGATTATTTAGCAGAGTATTTCCTTGTGAACATTTTCTAAGGATGTGATAATTTTTTAAAGGCTAAGGGTAAATGAATAAATAGGAAAATCAATACAATAATTTGGATGCAATGAGGTATTTTGAAACAGTTCAGAAATCAACAGTTACATTTCTACACTTTGATGATCATCTTGTCAAAAGTTTCCCAAAGAGAGGTTTCCCAAATGGGAAATGTCAAAGTACACAATGGAAAAAAACACTCCTTGGAAAATTCTAAGCTAATTTGTTTATTAAATACAAATGTTTTATAGTTTAAAGGTATAGCTGTTAACTATTCATGCACGTGTAGGTGAAAATACTTTTCAGAATATAAGAGAGATATATGAAGAACTGATACAGGAGGAGAAATTGCCTCTCTTCTGAATGAAAAAACCCCACACATTAGTAATATATTTATATAGGCAGAGTTATATATTGGTAATTTGTTAGATCATTAACCACTAACTTGTTCAGCAAAACTGTAAACCAACCCAAATGTTCTATATACCGCTTCAAAGTTTTGGAATGAACAGCAACTTCTATTTTATTTACGATTATGGAACTTTATAAAATATTTTTTTAAATTCAGAATTAAATTAACTAAGAATTACTACAAATAACCACTCTTGATGCCAAATTCACATTACTGCTGTATCAGGATAGTTATATTATTTATTCTGCATGATTTATTTTAACTTTTAACATAAAAAATCTCTAGAAGTAAGGTTTCAGTTAATGTAATACATAAATAAGTATTAATAACTGTGATTCATTCATATTCTTAGGTATATTTTCCCTGAACTCTCTTCAGAAAAGCATTTTAAAATTCAGAGCATACTTAATATCATAGCTATTTCTATTTGATAATGCACTTACATCTGTGCTAAACTTCAAACTATGACTTTAAATCCCACCAAGTGTACATGAGTGACTCAGTGCTTTGCTAAGTCACAGCCTCCAGCCTGCTCTCTTTCAAACACCTGGAAAACGAGCACTTTCCTTCTCCCTGCTCTGCTCCACACTTCATCTGGCAATAGGTAACATGAAGCAAACTAGAAAGTCCCAATTAATCTACCCTGTTTGCTGGAGAGGACCATCCACCCTCCTGTCCTTTTCAAGACTCAGTTTTGAATCCTGTACCCCACTCCATTAATTCAGGGGATGCTGATGCTTTGCCTGGCAGTCACAGGCTGTCACCAGCAATGGTTGTGGAAAAATGAGTTGGTTTTCCATTCCAGGCAGGACCCAGCAAGACTAGATCTCTCCAAGAACAGAATAGACACAACCATCCACAGATTTAAAAAGGAAGGGAGCACTGGACATAATCTAAAATTACTAACATTTGCTCACACAAAGCCTGGAAATAAGTTTTTTGTAAAAAGCTTAGATTCAGAGTAAGATAAAATACATTTTGAAGAAAGCTTGTACTCACTCCAAAACCTGAATTTTCTAAGGCTCAGAAGGCTATTCCATATTCAACCCTTCCTTCCTGACATGCTCTTATCTTGTCCTGCTTCTGGCAGGCCATGTATTTAAACCAAATCATCACATCCATTACTAATAAACAACTCATATGGACAGGAAAAATATCACTTATTTTCCCTGTATGTGCTTATTCTGTGTACTGTAGGGTTGCAAGCAGATGGTGACAGGCCAGCATTCATGTGCAGTCACTTCACAATGTCCTCTGCCAACATAAATTCTCCAAATACTACCTATTGCCAAACCCTTTTCAGTGTCAGCCATAACATTCCCCTTTGCCCTCTTGACATGAGAGAAACCATATTTCCAGTTAAGCCATCCCTTCCTCCTTAAGTCCTTTGCGGCGTCCCTCCTCGCACTGGTCAGTCAGTGTAGGGACCATCTCCTGTCTCCTCAGACCACCACCATTCTCCAGCCTGGAAATGCCTCTCTCCTGACAAGGCACTTCCTGTCTTCACATCTGTCTCGAAGACCATCCTGTTTGTGTTAGACTAAAACTGACTCTGAAGATCATTCAGTTTTTTCTTCCCATTACTCATCCACCTCTTCTACCTCAGCTGAGACTCATCTGCCACATTAATCCCTTTAACCTTGGCAAGTTTCAAGTTCAGTTTCTTCTGTTTCACTCCATCCCTACATCTTAATTTACTCTTTCTACATTGAAGACAATCCCTGTACCTAGCAATGTAGAGGTAACTATTTCTTTCTCTCCAGGGGCCTTCCAGATGCCATACGAGTGATGCTACATGAAAATAAATTGTATCGCACAATACAGCATGGTGCTGATCTGTAAGAATGATGTCACACACTAGAAGTTTAACATTAACTTGGCAGAAAAGGGAAGTAAGGAAGGAAGCAGAATTCACTGGAGACAAACACACCCTAAAATAGAAATAGCTTCACTTGATGGGATGGAACATTTCAATGACTTTGAGAAGATCACCCTTTAAACTTACTAACAGTTCAGTAATAAAGCCAGCAGCCAATATCAGCATCACCACAAAATGGAAAGAGAAACAAATTTAGCTACTATGTTTTGATTTTTTTCCCCTCTGTATATTGCCATATAATTTCAGTTTGTTAAACTGAGTAAAACAACTACAAGTTCAAATTGCCTTATAAAAAGTTAGCTAGGTACTGATGAGCTGCTCCATATATGTTCTGAATGCTTCCTCTATCAGGTTAGACGGGGAATGTTAAGGTATGTATAAGAAGACATCTTCCAAGTACAACACAATTTCAAGCATCAAGCCATTATACACTTCTGGGACATTTGAGCACAGTCAAGTGCTGGTCTTTAAATTAGGGCACATGGGGAAGGAGAAGTCATGTGTGCCACAGCCTCTTCCCCCCAGACTCAAGTTGTCTTGCCCAAGGAATCAGTTCATGGGCTCCACCAAATACTCAAGTGCAAATCAGGAGATAACAGGATGGACTACTGGACTGCAAAAGCAGGGGGAAAAGCAACATGAATGTACTGCTGCACCAGAGAGGGCAGTTTACAGTGTCACCTACATTTCAATGGATATAAAATATCATCAAACCTTGAATGAGGCATATTTGTGAAAATACTTATAATTACTGGGTTTGCCTCACACTGATCCATATACCAAAAGGACTGAGCAATAGAGTTACCCTTCCAGACAGATGGGTCATTCTGTGGAACCAAAGTCAATCAGCTGGGGCACCTATTCTGCAAGTTAACAGGAAGGAGAGAATTTAGATTTTTAATTCCTTATTATATGGTAATTATGACCTTGAATGGCAAGATTTCTGACATAGATCTTTGAAATAATAACCCAGATTAGATTATATTCTAATAGATTACATTAAATCAAAATTTGGTTATTTTAAAACGGAAGATTTACTAAACTATGAAAAAACTAAAAAAGTTGTATTTTTCAAAAAACTACCATCCGGGAAGCAAAAATAAACAGCTTGGCATGTTTTCTCTATTTGCTTAAGATTTAACACTATTACAACTGTTAAATATATATCTTAGAAAATAAGCACAGCAAGAATTACAATATTCTGTCTTGTTTATCACCTTCCCAGACTGCAAATTCACAGTTTGATGGATGATTAACATTAGAGGAAAATTATTCATCTGATTACCAGCAGGAGGGAGATAAAACGAACACAATATATTGCTGAATTTAGCATTATATCACAAGAAGAATTTTTACAGATACATTGCAGCAGGGAATACTCCCAGTTTTACACACAGGAATTTCCTGAATCTAATATGTCATTTATTCCTGGCAAAGTCTGTCCTTTGTCTACATATATTTCATTTTTCCCAAACAGAACAGCACTAAACTACATAAGTGCTGCACCAACTTTTGCCAGATTCAACTACTGTATATAGTAAAGTTATAGTAAAGCATTACTTCTTATTATTTGAAAGAAGCACCTTAACCATCCTACCAGTTACAAAAGACATTTCAAAGCCTACATCATGCTTTACTTTAGAATAATTCACAGTAAGATTTACTCTTGAAGATCCTATTTTTTACTTTGTTCTGTGAAGATGAATAGAGTAAGGTTCTGATGGAGGGAAGCTCTATACGACGGAAAATGTGAACAGGAGAGGATTTTAAACACATAGCAACCATCCTGTTAGCTGCATTTTTCCCAGGCCTTTCTCTACACTATTTTTGACAGTCTTAAAAAAATACTATATCAGTCCTCAAGGCCTTATTTCCATTCCAGTCAACAGTCCAGAGTCTTCCACTACCGTTACTTTTCTGATGATTAGACTTTTCTTACCTTGCACTTAGTTTGGGTTTATTCTGCAGTGAAACCTTATCTAACTTCATTATCTATCACTGTAAAAGCATCTGTGCTGTGAAAATGCATCTCTTCATTGTATGAACATGCAAACGATAGCCTTAGAGAGAAGGAATATGAAACAAAGCTCTCATAATTAGAAAGCAGTAGAACGGAAAAATAGGATAAATATTTTGTTTAAAAATTAGATATTTCTACTTTATGGAGAAAATTATCTTCTACCCCCAATGCCAAGCACTGAAATTAGTTTTGCCTCTATGCCTTTCTCAGGATTTTTTGAGGAAAAGAATTGATGACTGCTATGACAAACATGAGTTGCAGTAGCTCTGGTGGTCTGCATCTTGGTTCTTGACTGACAAAGCCATGGAGCTCTACTAACTAGCAAGTACTGGGTCTCTTCCTTACCAAACTGTCCTTCACATTCAACACCATTTTATCGAGACAGAGAAGCCCCGGACTGTGGAGCTCCTTACTGTACTCTCTGGAGATGCCCAGGCCTCCCATTTGAATTCAGCATGACATGCAGCATAAATTCATGTGGCCTGTGATTTCTGCCCTTGCTATCAGCTCATCCAGACTACCACAGCTCAAGCATGGGGCATATGTGGCTCATCTGTTTGAAGTCTGTCTATATTTTGACTCACAGAATGACTGTTGGTTTGCATCGAGCAACTAATGGATCACACATGCCATTACTCAGAGGTAACAGATTCAACATTCTATTTGCAGCTCTCACTTCTCTCAGGCTAGTTGCCTGTAATATGCAGAAAAAAGCTAGATGTCCTCTCAAAATAAATAAATAAATAAATAAATATTTCAAATATTTGTGTCCTTACCCTGTAATATACAGAAAAAAGCTAGATGTCCTCTCAAAATAAATAAATATTTCAAATATTTGTGTCTTTACCCAAGTTCTCTAAAATGATGTACATTTTAATCCAGTATGTAGACAATGCATTTGACATTTCTATTTAATAGCCTGACCAGGATACCAGGTTCCAGAATGCATGCTCAAACGATGAACATTTTTGTGCGCATAACGTGTTTGGTAATTAGGTACGCGTAGGTCAGCTGCATAAAATCACAGATCTTCTTTTACAGTATTTCTTTTTCTGAGTAAATTTACATAACACAAAAATAGACCTCTCATTTCAACAGATTACAAACTCTTCTACCACATTTTGTAACGGAACTGGGGCATTTAAATATGTTGAAATAATTTTTCATTATAAGGATGTGATTTCAGTCACTCCAAAGTGCTACTTAACAGCATCATCTGCTCTACAGATTAAAACAGACACAATCCACCTCTGCCCAACAGAGGTGAATTTTAAATAGCATTCCTCACATTTTAGAAGAGATAATGTTTGAAATTGCTTCTTATATTCTCCTTTCTGTTTGTGGAAAAAGGCACGCAGCTGAGATCCCAAGCATCCTGATACATCACGGACCAACCCCTTGCACCTGAAATACTGCTTATGGCAAAAGGTACAGGCTTCACAACACCACTATGAAGATCTGCAAGCACATTCATTCTCATGGTGCTTGTTGAAATACTTACTGCTTACAGAGAATGAATTTACATTCAAACTTGTACAAATATTTTAAGCTTCAATGTATTTATGCTACGCTATGTCAAGATTGTACTGCACTTCATCCCAATCAAAACAAGCCTGCAGCTGCGTAGCCAGTTCATCAAATAGCTCTTTGGAAACAAGAACTTTGTTTTCATGATTTTGCTGAATTCAGGATTAGAAATATCTTAAAAAAAAAAATTTTACTTCACATGGAAAGATTTCAATGGCAGAAAAATTGATAAGTATTATGTTGAATTATTCCCAAACAAGGTTTACAATTTTCAAATACATAAATGTCTAAACCTGTACAACTAATTCCTCATAAATTATTGGGCTGGATTTCAGATATTTTGAGAACTCTCAATGATCTCTCTACTGCCAAGGAAGAACTTCATCTGCTCTCCTCTGTAAACCAAACCACTTGATCTGATGATCAAATATGATATGTTGTCCACACAAAGATGCCCCACATTTGAAATCTATCGACTAAGCCTCTGAAATTATTCTGGTGACAGTCAAAATAATGGTTGTTAACCGAATACTGGATTTGCTTGATTAGTGATGGAAAAGTGTGAGCTGCAGCCTGTATCCCATTGTTCACTGCAGTGATACTGACAAAGCGCACTCCTTTATCAGTATTCCAGGGTATAAGTGCTCTGCCTATTCCATTTAGACAGAAATGAGACTGTTGCATTATACTGCCTTGAGGCGAACACTAGCTATTCACTTTTTTATTTTAAATATTATTCTCTGTCTCACCTTTCCTCTTGCACCTATGATAAACCCACTCACCCCAGACCCTAAAAGAGAAAGATCACAGCTACAAGCCATTTTGAAGGTTACCTCTAATTTCAGAGTTATCTGTTTCTCTAGGACTGAAAAAGTCTTGATGTAAGTGAGGTATAAAATATTTTCCTTTTGCTGTGCAACAGGTGTGTACAGTAATGCAAACAGGAAACATTCTTGTTAACACTGCATCATCAGCAAGATGCTGACCGGTGTCAAATCATTGCATACCTAGGTATCTGCAAAATGAAGCTTACTTCTTAAAGTCTGTAATATTAATAAAAGACACTCACAGGCTGCTGGAAGCTTCCAGCTGTAGAAAAATGTAAGAGGTTATGGCAGGGTCAGCCTTACCATTGAGAGAATCTGTTCAAGAACACAAGTCAGTTTATCTAGGGTTTATGCCACTGACATGACTGAAAGGACATCCTGGGGCCACTGCCACCATTTTGTAAGCATGGCCTGACATCTGTACCGTTGCACTCTTGGTAGCACAATCATCAGTATGCAGTGAAATTAGTACTAGTCAAACAATATTCAACCATTAAGGCTGCCTGCAAAGCTTGAAATCTTAAGTTATTACTTCTCTTTAACGTGATAATCTACAACTCTCTCTAAAAGGATATAAAAAGGTGGAACTCACATTCCACTACCGCTCTCGTAACCTTTGCCATTTTGAAAATGGATTTGCTAACAATCAGCTACAGCTGGCAGAACTAACACCTGAGACAAAACCAGGGAGATGTAGGGTTTTTTTCGTTCTCTCTTACGCCTGAGGAAATAGTGTATATATGGCTCCTTGCCCATCCATTCAAACACTTAAGTCACACACCTATGCCTCTGGAGATGGGTGTTTTTGTGTGTGGGAGGCAATGAGGTGAGGTCTGGCAGGCAGCACCATGGCCTACTGAAACCTCAAACCACACTTCATGCACACAGTTTAGTGTTCACTTCATCCACAAACCCAAACTAGTGTCCAGTCCATTTATATACCCACACTCTTGCTTGCCCAATTCAGGTACTAAAACCAAGACCCTGCTGATTGGGACGTCTGCCCCACTTCCTCACCTGACCACATTGGGGTGCTCAAATGTCTCCAGGTGCCTCAAAACTGCCACCTCTCGGATGGTGGACAGTGGCATCCCCTCCTCACTGGTCTGCACTCGTACCCGCTTCAGTGCAACAAAGCGACCTCCGTTCTTCAAGTCTCGGGCTTTGAACACCTTCCCATAGGCTCCTTCCCCAATCTCAGCCACACATTCATACTGCTGGTCAGCCAGGTTTGTGCTGTCCTTATCCATGCTGGTGCCGCTTCTTTTCTTCCTGTGCTCCAAGTGCCTCGAGGTGCCTCTTGGTCTCCCTTGCTTTCTGAAAACTAGTACTGTGGCCCTGTTGCAGATAGGCCACGCACTCAGTACCTCTGCCAGAGAGGCAGTAGGAAACTCTTGTCCTTCTATTGTTCCTCTTCTGTACAGGCCCCAGTGTGCCTCCTCCTTTGGCCACCAGGAATTATCATACAGTCTTTGGGAGCATTGTCTGTGTAACGCCAATTAGATCTGGAGGACAAACCAAGTAAGAAAAGTAAGTTTAGTTTACTTCATTACTTTGCATTGTTTAAAGACTGAGAAATTAAGCTAATATGGTAGATAGCTACATGCAAAGCAAAAATGTGGTGCGAAGGAAGACGGGAACCACAAGGGTGACACATTTATCAATGTCCCTGCAGGTCTAATAAATGACAAAGTTACCAGGGCCTGCACAGGAGGTTACAATATAAAGCAAAAGAACTTCAGTGTGCTGCGTGACTTTACTGAGCAACTGGCTGAATATGACAACCCTGTGATACATGGATGATGGGGATGGCAGAGTCAACTATGCATGTGTGAGAGGAAGCTATGGCCAGGAACTTGTGTCAGGACTACAGGACTCAGATCTTTCTTTGGTGTACATGGTGGAGTCTTGGAAATATATCCCATGGTATACTACTGTCACTTATTTGTAAATAATAGCATCTGGAGGTTTCAGCCTTGATCTGCTCTCCTCTGTGCTAAGCCCTCCATGAACACATCAAAAGACACAAATTCCTGCCTGACAAAGTGCCTGTGGGGAAGAGAGGTACATATATATTTAAATGAATATAATAATATTTTACTAAGTGTTGTGTGCTGAGGTAGATTCAGAAATGTGCACTTTAGCAAAATTACTAACATGCAAGGGGTCTGGTTGTGGATATTGCTACTGCTGCATGTGTGGCAGTTCCTTGCAGAGCAGTGTAATGAAAGGTGGTCTTCAGGAACAGCACACTCTGCAGTGTAGTGCACGAGGCTGGAGAGCAGAATTGCTTCTTTCTACATCCAGTTCCATCCACACTTTCTGCAGGACTGCGAGCAAATCCTCTCCCCTTACAAAGCTCCACATCAATCCTCTTCCTTCCCCTTGCCCATTTATATACTATAATGATAATGTCACCTCCGGGGCTGTAACACTTTTCTACACGGCATTTTTACCGTGTTAAGGTTATAGATCCCCAGTCAGCTCAGTCGGGGATCACCCTAACTTCAATCCACGCATAGGACCAGAGATACTTTGCACATTCATGCTCATTGTACACCTCATCTGTAGATGAAAAGCGCAATCTGAAGAAAACCTGTGCCTGCTTCTCATCACTTTGCCCCGGCTGCAGCTGGAGGCATCACCCTGCCCCCTTGACTTCAGCTGCCACCACCAGAGCTGCCACCGTACCGCCCCGTGCAGCGAGCAACCCCGCGGCCCCCACACCTCCGCGTCCGCAGCATCACCGGGGGGCACCAAGCACGAACCACCGGGAGGGAACACTTTTCCCGGAGCTCCCTGGCCGAGGCCTCCCACGCTCCACAACCCGCAATACACCGCATCCCGCCCCGCACC
>JAAGNO010028780.1:0-89730 GCA_033439905.1 Ceryle rudis
TCCCTCCCTCCCGTTCCTACACCTCCCTGTCAGGGACCAAATGTCTAATACAACGGTTTGTATAGCCCATGGCTCTGTTCCAACAGGCTGAGTGCTCAACAGCCCTGGCAAGGATACTTTGATGTGTCATTTGGGATTTAGGATCTATTTGAAAAAGACAATTGGAACCGGTACTGTTGGCAAGGCAAGGTCTTACAGTGCGCACGGAGTAGGGGACAACCCAGTATCAAGGGGAATGACATAAAAAAGGGACAGACTTAGTAATTCCTTCCATCTGTCACCTATAGATGAAAGTTGATTAAGCCACCTTTGGGTGATCAGAGGAGAAAACACAATTTTCAAGCACAATTATGTAGCAACGTGCTTAACTATTATCATATTCGTCAGCAAGAACTGCTAGTCATTGGATGGCTTATGCAAATTTATTTGGGGAAGAACTCAGAAGAGGTGTGTGTAATTGTTTCACACATGTTTCATTAGATTTTAATTTGTGGACTGATGTGATTGGTGTAGAATAAAGTGACCTCATGCTTCCTGCCCCGGGAAATTCTTGGAAATTAGATATTTCAACTCAGTGGGATCCACATTGCAATGTATTCTAAATTACAAGAACTGAGTCTTTTGCTTGCTGTTATCCATCTGCATTATATTCCTCGCTTTACTCCTATACACAGAACGTATAGACTGCTTCCTCTGTATATAGCTTAGTGCATCTTACACAGAAGAATCAGGAAGGAAATCTCAAAGGCAATTACACTGGAATTAAGCAGCTGCAAGGAATTGCCAAATGCATTCTGGCCAGACCCCGCGGGAACGTTTGAAATAGTTTGAGTTCATGTAAAAACTTACCTCACGTGGATTTTTTGAAGGAATATAGAAGTCCCTGGTCAGGATTTTTTTTAAATTTTACAGAATTGCTCAGTTTTCCCCAGTGTTATGAAGACATTACTAACAGTCAGCAGAGCTCTCTTTTTGCTAGTGGATACCGATTGTAATCCCTTTCCACTGCCCCGAAGGGCAGGGAATGTGAACAAATATCCACTGCAGTTAATGGGATCATCTTAAATCCTTCAGAGGCAACTGTCCTACTCCATTAACCCACCGGGGACTGGTTGTAACAGAGGCCAGAGCGTGGTTCAGCTCCTAACCTATCTCAATTGCCACAGTATTTCTTAGGGTGCCATTTCCCAGTGCATCTTTGCACACAAATGAGGCCGAATGTACTGAACCAATGAAGATTACCTACTGTTCAAACTGTAAAGCACATCAAGGAGCATGCCTAACTAATTCCACCACTGGGCTAAGATCGTGCTCTTGTATTTGACAGTAAGCCCAGTCTTTCCGGCTTGCCCAGGGGAACCTCCACTCTCATCATTTGAGCTTTTGATGTGCAGCACCTACGGAACAAAAATACTTAGCAAGTTGCAAACATTGAAGGTGCACTTGAAAACTTCTTGTTCCAAGCCCAGATGTCTGATATTGAACATGCCTGCCAGCACATTCCATGCAAGAGCAATTTAAAAAACTAAACCAAACATACTATTATTGATCTGATTTTGTCTGCTGTGCAAGGTGCAGCCTTTCCCCCCGAGGTACCTGTGTGGTTCACACAGCGAAGGCCACCGAACTAGAGAACAAGTTGATTGATTTCCTATTTGTGTGCAACAGCACTTTAGTGGCATTAAATATTATTTAATGTCACTGATTACATTTTAATGAAATTACAAAAAAACCCGCAAACCAACAACTCCCCAAAAAACAAACAACCCCTCAACCAAAATAAGAAGCAGCAGCTCTCTTCTAACCGGTAGTGCCTCTCTATCTTCAAAGCAAGCACATTGTCTGGTTGCTTTGGAGGGTCACATCTTGATTAAGCAGAGTGTCAAGAGTATTGATAGTATCTTTTCAGTATTCTGGGAAGCAGCCATCAATAAGAACCTAACAGAACACAATGACTTCTACTCTCTTTTTATTAATCATGAAAATATATTTACAGTTGGAGCAGAAGTGCGTTGTACAGAAGCATCAGTCCTCTCTGCTCACATCCGCATTGCAATCCCCTTTCATTTTATAGGAATTGAAGTCTAAAATGGAAGTCAGTTCACATGAATCTTCCTGTTGCAAACAATTATTGTTACTAGAAATCTTAAAGGAAAATCAAAACAAAGCTCACAGGCAAATCAAAATGACAAGTTCAAAACAAAAGCACATTAAAGCCTAAAGAAAAAAAATAGATCTATTTCCTTTACCACCTCCAACTCAATAAAGAAGATTCTGACAAGCACCATTCTCTTATATACACAGCTGCCTGAGTCCACATGCCTGACTGTTTTATATGAAACAGTGTCAAGAAGCTACCCTTTCAATAGTACTAAATGGAAAACATCTCAAGCGTATTTAGTTTAAAAATCAAATGCATGTGAACAGGACACTAGTTTGATTTCTTTTTTATGTTAAAATTCCTCTCTCATTTCTGGGCTTCAGCTGTCAGTTGGTTTACAGATTGTTTGACTTGTCCACAGGATGCAGAATGTGGACAGAATCTCAAATGTTCAGGGCAGAGCGCAGGGGAGAAGTTTTCTCCTGCGGATCAGTGGTATGTGGTATGGGTCAGAGAGGCAAGTTTGCCTGTTCAAGAAAACCATGCAAATAAAAATCTTTCCCCTCACTATACAGAGAAAATCTTTCTGGAAAGAATTCACTGCAACCACTCACTGCCTGATCTCCAAGTTAGTTGTTTTACCACTCCCAAGAGGTGCAAATCATCTCCTGGGACATGTCAAACAGCTCACAGCCTGCTAAGGTATGCAGCTCCTTGTGGGAGGTATGAAACATCTCACATTATTTGCCCCTTAAGACACAGAGGCAAAAAAACCCCACAAAAACACCAGAAGAAAACTAAAATACTTGCATGGTTCATGTACATGAAACAAGGAATCCTCCTGAACACACAATGCAGAGAGTGAGCAGCTAGCGAGGTAGAGTTCCTACCTAGAAAGGGAAAAAGGTTCTATTTCCTTTGTCAATCTCATGGTAAATATTTGCAAGGACTAAGCAAGCAGACTTAATTGGCTACTCTTTTTGTAAGCAGAAGCCACAGAAGATGTTTATCTTCAAATCTGATTTCATACCTTAGCTGTCACGGAGGAAATTAAACATTCAGCAAGTCACTCTCTCTCTGTCAAATGTGGGGACAGTTGGCAAATGTGGGACATAAAGCTACAGATTAATTACTGTCTCTATGAATTGTTGCTGTTTTCCTCTGTCAATTCCACCATGGAGTGAACTCCTGAGAGTTTTGTATCATCCCTCCCTGCATTTTTAACAAATAAAATGTAAAGCCATGTAATCAGAGGTCATTCTAAGCTCTCTCTATCTACTGTCAGGAAAAAGTTTTGGGATTTACAGCTTATGTCTCCATGAAGACTAATTTAAACACTTCCATTTCACAAGATGATTCAAAACTAACAGATCAAGACATATCACAATTTATAATTTGAATAATATTTATGCACGCCTTTCCTTCTGGTAAAAGGTTTTCTGGTCACTATTTGTAGGCATTTTTTGCTTTTTGGAGCTCAGAATTGTTTACATTGGGCTACACAAGACTTGTTGTAAATGGTCCAGAGCAAAAAGTGAAGTAAAAGAGAAGAATGAAGGAATGTATCTAGTGTAGGAAAGTCTTCTTAGTCATAGTTGCTGAGCTATGCATTTTTCCCTATGAGGCCACACTGGACTGAGGTGCCAGCAGAAGGATCAGCTATATCAGATAAAAGCTAAATTTTATAAAAAAGTAGTAATATGATTTACTATTTAAAAAGGCAATGTATCTGCCTAGGTTGGGCAGCCAGCAGCATTATCAGTATTCCTCTAGCACTTCAGAAAAGACAAGCATCGCAGTTTGCTCCACAGGGTTTTTTTTAGAAAATGTGTTATTACAGTTGAATTCATTAAATAAACCCAGATATCAACATTAGCCAATATCTACACAGAATTTCCCACAGGAGACTAGATGGAAAGAATACTGTAAAAATGTCATTAAGGTATGCAGATAGGTGAGGGAATGAAATCTTCACAAATACCAATGTAGGACACTAGAAGCACAGTTTGAGGCAAGTTTGCCTTGGATCTCAAGGACAGTCTAATCCAATTCCCGTATGATTCGAGGAGTCTCCTTCCATCAGCTTTGACACATAAGACTAAATCCACCATAAGCAGACAGAGGAGGAAACTATTCACACCTGTTAGTGCTATGCATCAGTTCTTTCCTGCCTACAGATAGTTACGGTCGCATTATAATTAGCACAATATCTATCAATACTCCTGAAAGGACTCTGCAAGAGCAAGCATTTTTTCACACTTTTGCCTTACGGATCCATAAATACCTTTGTGGAAGCACTTTTTCCTTTTCATCTGACACTAAGGAACGGTGAGTTAAAAAACCTGCTCTGGATCAAATGACAACTCTTGCTGACAGAACTAAAGAAACACCTCAGTAGTTTTGATTTGAAATACAGGGAAGCCCCATGTACTACACTTCACTTTGAACATGGTTAAGACTACACATTAACTAAGAAAAAACATATGAACAATGGCATCTGATTAGATGACCAAAATGATCTTAAAAGGGGGTAGCCGGTTATGGTTTGCACGTGGCTATATCGGTGATCTAGCAGGGATAGAAGACAGCAGTCTTCACACGGTTCTGTGTCAGAACAAGCCATTTGTATAATCTGAATCATTTGGATTGACTAAGATAACAGCCTCTCAGGCTTATACTGGAGAGACTGGCAATGTGGGAGATAAACATGACAGGCTGCTCAGATAAAAAAAATTAAAAAATAGCAATTATTGAGGGGTTGTCATTTGAGCTTGCTAGACATAAAACTGATTAAGAACATCACCATCTTTCTTTTCTGCATCATAGAAGCTGACTGGTGTAAGATGTCTCTCTTTTTTTCTACTCTGCTGATCCAGGGATATTGTATTTCCAAGCAGTTGTGGGAATAGAGGCCAGCAAATACATTTGCCTTTATCTGGAAGGTGAATGTAGTGGAATATGTTAAACGTGTAGGGCTGTTATAGAGGTTAGGCCAGTTCTGCGAGGGGCAGGAAGAGGTTATAGGAAAGAGGGGGCTTGCTTTGTGCAAACATACAGAAGAAAGAGGCTCAAGAAGTAACAACATATTTGCCAAGTTGAGACACAGATTTACTGTAGCACACAAAAACCACACGTGGTTTGATACCTATGTTTCAGTTCGGCTTCTTATCATCTGGTTAGCAAGCTCCACTGTCCTGGGTGGGACTTGGCAGGATTACAGTTCTGGCACTTGTTTTCACTGAAAGAATTGTGATCTGACATTAACCTCCTTTCCATACCTACTTTCTTTATGTGATTACAATTATATCTAGACCTCCTGCAGCTGTTTTAGAACTACAAACCTTTGTGTGGACATTAAAAACTTATAGATAATATTTTGCTAAAGACTGTAATTCCCGCCTACGTAGAGATTTATAACCTCAGTTTATAGGTACATACATTTTAAACATAATTAACTTGATTCTTCACTAGAGTTACCAATAACTAAACAAATAATGGGTAACAGTCTGTTTGGAGTAGAGAGGGCATGTTCTGGGCTGTGACAGATATCAGGACATCCAGCCACCCCTGTGAACTGCACATCCTCAGCTTGGCATGGCAGGAATGATGTGTCATGGAGATTACTACCAAATGAAGACTGGAATATTCCTGTGCATGCTGTTAGGACTGTAAAAATAATTCACTGCTTATTAACCTACAAAGGAATATCTTGAACCAGTAAGATTCTGCTACTTACTTGGACTTGAGCCATTTACTACTTCTGTTTATAGGGAACTGGGGACTACCACTACTCACCTTATCAGTCATTATGAGAAAATGACTTTTTTTATCCAAGCAAGCTATTATGGGTTACACGGCTTTACCATTTCTATTCACTGATAATATGAATTACTATAATATTGACATAAATAGAATATATCTCCTTTTCTTGGGTCTTATTTTAACAATTGAGCAGCTTTCAGGTTTGGCCACAGGGCTATTCAAATTGACTGCAATATGACAATAGGTGTCATGGAATGGCATGACAAGTCCAAAAGCAAAACATGGTAATACCGGGTAATGAGGTTGAATTACTGTAGTGGTAAATTTGTATCATATACAATGTGAAAGTGATACCTGGCTGGTTACATTCCTGACAGGCTTATGTATAACAAATCTTCAGTCCGTGGTGGAGAGAGGTACGCTGGTTATTTCTAATTCATTTCTAATCCTGAATGAGATCCATGCAATTATTTGAAAACTGTGTCTGCAATAAGCTGATTGTTACAGCATCTATTTCTTATACAGAGAAAAAAAAAAAAAAAGGTGGGAAAAAAAAAAAAAGAAGAAAAAAGCCCAACCTAGAAGTGACACTATGATAGGATTGCAAGCTTACTCAGCCGTCACTGGGATGCCTGAAAGGCCAGGCACTCAGCTTTCCTTGGTACAGATTAATTAGCCAGCTGTGACTCCTAGTTCTCTATTTTTAAATAATGACTTGCATAAATCTCTGAAGACAAGAATTTACCACTGCTACATTACACACGGCCATGGCTGCAGATAACATTACCAGTGGAAATGCAAGTTTGCAAGGAACTGATGTCATGTTTTTCCACGAAGAGTAATAAAATTAACCCCGTCACCTATATAATTCCACTTGGGCTCGCCTCGATTTCTAATACTACAGCAAACTGCATCCTCATACTTCTTAGACAGCCATGGAATCGGTAATATTAAAAAGTCTGTCAAGGTGCCTGTGTTTTAGCTGGAATTAATACTTGTGACAAGGGAAAAGCTTGGGAAATGTTGCAGTAAGCAATGGCAGGTGAATTTGTCCCAAGGCTCACAAAAAGTACATTACATACATTCATACATGGATACTTATACCTTCAGTGAAAATAAGCAGAACTATTTTGCCATTTTTCAGATTGTTTTTGTATACCTGTGCTTATTACCACTGGGCTCACAACTCTCATTCTGAGCAGATGCACTGAAGTAGGTTTAACTACCTGCAGGTTTCAGATAAGAGTTGTTTTTTCCAACTCAGGTTTGAATTCCCTCAATTCATGTAAAATTTCTGTCTGCAGTCATGGTAAAGACAAAGTGCAGGATGAAAGGAAAAGCTGCCTGCAGAGCAATCCCCAATAACTGCAAACTGCAGGACATTGTCGCCAGCTGGAAGAGCATTCAAGATTCCGGTGTCATTCATAAATGTGATTTTTAACAGAATGATAGCCAACAGAATTGCCATAACATTGCTGTGGGGAGAGGGAGAAGATATGAAACGCTCCAGAGCCGATCTGTGCTGCAATATTAAGTGAATTACCAACGTTTTGCAGTAGGTTTGTCTCAAGGAATACAAAAATAACTCAGTTTTAAATATCTCAGTAGTTACTTAATAGGTGCAAAAGATCAATAGATAATTACAGTGCATCTTAGTAATTGCGGTGAATATGACTTATGGTATATTTTAATTACCAAGGAGAACCTAGTGTGAAGGATGAACACTTAAAAGTCGAGATAAATGTATGAATACATTGCCTATAAAAATAAATCCACTGAGTAACATGCACTTCACTGACATTTGGAAGAAGCTGCAAAGCTAGGTAAGAATAGCCCTTTTCCGTTTGTTTCAGAAACCGCTGCTGGGTTACTGGACCATCTCTCACTATTTTCCAGAGCCAGTAAGACAAGTTATGTTCCCCAGCATGAGCCTGTACCTTTAAGAAGTCCAAAGGAAAGAAAACACCTAGTGCTTCAGTTTAAATAGGTGACACCAAATGCTATTTTCTTAGCATTATTTCAGCCTTATGCTAATGAATTCCAACACTGTTGTAGGTGAGTCTCTCCTCAATTATGCAAACTTTGGTCTTTAGTATAGAGGTCATTATGTGACACACAGAAATGGTATAGTAATGAGGTTATTCACATTCTGTTACAGTGCATAAGAATTGAAAACCAAAAGCAAAATTAACTTTCTTCCTGGTCTTTTCTGCCTTCATAGATCTAGGCTAATAACACAGTGATACGGTATGACCGGGATACGAATATTTTAGAACACAGCATCATACCAATACCACAAAGCAAACATCATAGTGGGGAGCATTGCATTAACACCTCGCTTCTGAGCTCTAGGAGATGAATTTCATATGTAATACAGTGTGATGTTTACCAATTCATTACAATGACCTGGCTTGCTACTTCCACGGAAAACTGCAAAAATGAAAATGTCACACATATTTGCATTCAGGAGGTTACTGTGTATCACTGCACACTTCTCATGCTGTCTAAACAGAAGTCTGTGTTCTGCTGTCAGTCAGAATGTCTCAGCTGAGCAATGGCTCAGCTGCTCACCCAATCTAAACTGCCTTTGGGAGGCATCGGGGACTCTAGATGCTGGTAGCTTGAGGCATGAAGAAGATGAGGTACTTTGTTCCCTAAAGAAAAAGCTACTGTCAGGACAGACTTATTGCATAGCATCTTCTTCTGGAAGTTACTGGAATAGGCTGGAAGCGTGACTACAAGCAAGGAGAGGTGGCAGAGGATGGCGGGTGCAGGAAGCTATGGTCAGGCCAGCTGACATCCCACGAGGTGTCTTTCTGGGAGTGATGAGGAAGTGCTGGAACAGAAAGACAGGGCCAGAACTTCATTTCCATTTTATGGGATTTTTTTTTGACTGTCCAAAACTCAGTTTCACTGCTAACTAATCAGGGTAACTCCCAAAGCAGAACTTTACAAGCTGTGTCATCAGCTATTTTTTAATCTTTACACTTCCATTTCAAAGTGAGCTTTTAATTTTCATTTATTATTTTCCAGTAAGACAGCAGTAATCTCTGTTCTGCACTATTTCGAGCGTACTGCAACTGTGACCTGTAAGAACATCCTATATTCAGAAAATGGATAGGGCTGATTAATACTCGGTATTCCTCTGAGTTTTCTGAATGAAGGATACACCCGTGTTGCACAAAGCAGAGCAATGCAAAATACAGATATTCAACTTTAGCTAGAGGAGTGAAGTGCAAATAGGTTCATGTCTCCTGTCTGCATGGTAATAAAACAGTGCAAGAAATGTCTATCTGTGGCCTGACCTTCTAAAGTAATGAATACCCAGCAGCTACCAGTAAGGTTGCTGTACCTCAGAATTCATTTAAACTAAAGCTGTTTATTAAGGGGAAGATTTTTCCCAGGGAAAACATGCAGTTATGGGAACAGAAATGTCAAGTGCCAAGTGGGAAATCTCATCACTGTCAAACTCTGTAGTGAACATCTAGCTTTTGGTACCTAAGTGTGCAAACCTTAGTTATATTTTCACTGTGTTTTATACACAATGCCTGACAAATGAAAAGGAATTATTAATTTGCAACAATTACTGTAACTTTAATCCAGCATTTAGTCTCCCCCAGTCCTCCCTCTTTTCCTCTTGCAGGAGCTCTCTGGCCCTGCCAGTACGTGCAAAAAACATCACGACATAATCCTATTACATAAAGTGTTCTTTAAAAATTATTTCTTCTGAAACAATCTCTTTTGCGACTTTCTGGAAGTCACAAAGGGAAGAATCCCATCATGTCTTAATGCACCTTCCAGAATTTCTCAGCTTTTGGGAGACAACAGATGCTCCCTGACTGCTTTGTGCAAAACACCAACATATTTATGCTGAGATTCGGGGTCTGAGTTTGAAGCATTATTACAAAAGCAGCAAAGTGGCAACAAGTTCTAAACGCAATTTTCTGTGAGACAGAAGTACATTCTGTTCCACATTTATATTCAACGATTTTTTATGCTGAATGCAATACCATTATCACATCTATTTGAATTCTTTTTCTGCTATGGCACAAAAGAAATAATTCTTAATCACGCAGCCAACTTAGACTTGCTAGTCATTAGGAGACCAGAGTCTCCCTCTGAGCTGAAAGGGCTGCATCATGAGAGGTGTGGAGGTGAAGGAGAGCTACTGTTTAGCTGCAGGACAAATCCTGTACTCTGCAGATTGGCAGAGTGCCCAGCACTGAGCTGCTCTGCTCACAGAATCAGTTCAATACAGCCTCAACCTGAAAGAATTATTCTGGATCCAGAAAAAGAAACTTATTGTTAAGACTGTGACAATTGTTTAGCATCTGTGCCACTTGTGAGCACTTGAGGTCTGGAGCAACACTGTAGGAATGAGGATACAAAATTAGCTGTCTCACTTGACTGTATTCTTTACCTCTGCTTGGCCCAAGCAGGCTAGAGGAGGAGTCTACCTGTTGCATTTGCAAGACCGGCTCAGTTTCCATCCAGAAATCAGGCCTGAGATCAGCATGCCTGCTCACTCACGTTCAGGTGCAGCTGGAGCTTGGAAATGAGAGAATGTGTTGTAATTGCATCTGATACTGAGGGAGGGTCTTCCAGGGAAATCCCTACCCCTTCTCCTCCTTCCAGGGTGGGAAGCAGCAGAGATTACAGCCAGTGATTCTCATTGCTCTCATCTCTGAGGATTTCTGTGCAGGAGTCTGAGAAGGGACAGGGGCTCTGCTCTGCACAGAGAGGCAAACATAGCTTCCCTGGGACAAAATCCTGGTATAAACATGCTCTGCTGTAAAAAGGAACTTGGATCAATGTGGCTTTCTGTACTGTCAAATACCAGCAGTGCTGCATTGCACCAGTTTCTCTGGGTGATCCACAACAGGGCAGATGCTATTTCAGTACTACGAGAGGTAGAATTAAAGCCAAAGGGACATATTGGTATTGCAGGGGGAAGTGAAACAGTGAGGACAGGGAGGTCCCATCACAAGTGGCTTCAGACTTTCTGGACCCGAATGCTCCTTTCCCTGAATCCATAGGACTAGGAGGTGCAAAACTCGCCTGTTCCAAAATTAAGGTGCCTTCCTCATCACACAACTGAATTACATATTATCTATGCAGTGACTTCTCAGCTGCTCTGCAACAAAGACACTGCCCATTCCCTTACCATACCTAGTGCTGAAGCTTCAGCCTTATGTTTTCCTTAATATCTTTAATGACACTTTTCTGGTGGATGGGCTTAGTAGCTCCTGAGCCTTAAAAAATTCTTAGTTCAAACTGTGTCCCAGACTTTCCTAATCATTCACTTTGTCATTCAAATACATATAATATATGTAATCTGAAACTTTTCTTCTGCAACACATGTGATGGCATTTCCAGCATCTTCATTACAGTTATAGAAGATCTAATTTATTCCATCACACAGGAAGGGAAAGACTCTACACTCCGAATAGGCACCTTGTTTTTTCAAGAACATGCTTGTAGAGCCGTTTTCCTACCTGGTTATAAGAGTGCAATCTTGAAACCTCTGAGATGAACTCTTTCCCATCAGTTCTGAGTTCTACCCCATTAGTGGGATCAACAAGCAAAAAATCTGCTGGAACATGCAATTTTTATCACAACTATTAATGAAATGCAACATCATAAACAATAAAGTTTAATTAGTAACTAAAGTGGCTATGGCAATTAAATAAGAAGGAAGTGTTCTGGAACACAGCAGGATGGATTATACTTTGAGTCATTTACATTGCAAATGGATTTGAACGATGTTATTGATGGAGGTTTGGGGGAGATTAAGATTTTTAGAAAATAAGACATCGACTCTGTGACACTCAAATGCATAACTTGGCTTAACATAACTTGGTAACTGGAACTGCAGGTGGAACTTCTAATAATATAAAGTGCACTGATGAAACACTGGGGAATATAAATGCTTGGGAGAATCCAGTGCAATGACACGACTCAGTGTCAGGCCAAAATAGTACTTGAGATTAAAGAATATATGTTCAGCTATGCAGCGAGGAAAAAAATGTTAATGTATTTCATGGCTGAGCATTTGAAACTGAACACAGCTGCTCACTATATAGTCACAGTTCTACCTGAAACACTGCAGTCACTTAAGATCCAGTCCAAACGTCCTATTTCAAGACAATCTGTGAATAACTTAAGTGGACAAGTGGTGGAACACTGTCTACTTCTTTCAACTCACAGTTCATTCCACCTGAATTATTCAACCTGCAACAGCAAAGGTGGATAATTGTCAGGAGAAGGCTGGGTCAGAACAAAAATAAAGAGGAAAAGAGCCAGGTGGCTGTGACTGGAGGCCAAGATTTCTTCTCTGTGACAGGAAGGTAAAGGAAGCATTAGTGTGTGCTCTCCAGCAGAAAAAGCCAAGGAAAGCTAGATGGGGAAAGAATTATCACCGGCTGATTCACTAGGAATGTGAGTTTTCATCTTGCACAGGCTGCCCTGAAAGCAAAGAAATCCTCCTGGGTTTGCAAGAGGACAGGTCACCTCCAAATCAGGCTTGTCCTTGTCCACCTCACTACCCAGTCTGCAACAAGACTCGCTGTGACCCCCAGGGAATGGGTGCTCAAGCACGTAGAAGCACTGCTGCTCTTGGTACAGGCACTGTGATGCACCCAAGAGCATCACAGAGGCTCTCCAGACTTTGAGCTACCCATGAGGATATATTCAGCGAGAGGTAATCTGGGGTTCTTCATCTGCAGGGTACAGGAATTGAGTTGTTCCCCCTGACAGAAGCTGTAGTACAGGCAGCTGAAGCTTCATTTTTGTGATAGGAAGAATGGAAAAATATTGGCTTTTGATTCTTCATTTCACAGGTTTCCATGAACTTGAAGCGTTTTACTTCTCAGACCAATCTAATCTTCAAAACACTGCCTGACATCTCTAATTGCCCTTGTGTTCAGGGCTTCTTTCTGTTGTTTTCTCATGTATCCTCCACTTTCCCGTGCTCAGAATATCAACTGTAGTAAAATTTAAGAGACAAAATTCTGGGCTTTGGTGCTATATTAGAATTTCAGCTGATTTCATAAAGATCCTTGGCATTATCTACTTTCTCCTTAAGGGAAGAGGTGAGTAAACAGGGCAAAAGGTATTTGTCAATAACTTCATAAATAATATCTCTTGACACATCTGCCCATAGTCTCATCCCTCTTTGTTTGCACATTTACAAACATCCCAGCATCAAAAGATAGGATTTTCAAGAGCATTCAGGTGATTATTTACTTTGCTGCTAGTGCAATAGGAGGTAAAAGTGCCCCTTACCTAATGTGAGCCCTGATAAGCCTTTGCTGAGAGTAAATCCCATCTCCGAGGTTTTTCTTCCCAAGAATGTTTGTGGAATAAGCACCATAAGAAGCTCATCTCTTAGCACGGGAGATGTCTGCCCTGCAGCATAGGTTCTCCCTGGAGTATCTGCCACCCTCCAGTGAACCACAGAGAGGGCAATTTCTGCTACACAGCCTTGGCAGGTGACAAACTTCTCTCTCTCTCGCTCCTCAGTATTAGAAGGAGACACTGTCAGTAGCTTCTGAGGTACAGTGGCCAAACCAACAGCCCCGTGCACTGCTGAGAACTGCTTTGCACTCCAACGCTCACATCTGTGCAACATAAAGGCATAAAAACAGTGAAAGCAAAAATCCGAATATGTTACTCAAAGGCTTGTAGTTTTTGTTTTATGCTCTTCTAATAGCTCTGAAATGAAATGGCACTAGATCTTTTTAACGACATGATCTTGCAAGTGCTGGCTGCTCCCCTCCTGGTGCTGAGGCTGCTTCTGTTGCTCTAGAACCCTGGTGCTCACTACACGTCCTTTATACCTGCAGGACCAATCTCATCATTTATAGTTTTAATACCGCAAGGTGAAAGAAAAAACCAGAACTCTCAGAGTTTGTATTGTTAATGCGTAGAGTGGCCACAGAGATGACTTCTGGAGCAAAGCTTAGCAACTAGAGGGCACATGCAAACCTCTGCATACTAAGTAGCTGAGATTGTTTTTCCTCGAACTCAAGCTTCACTCAAATGATATGACATATGGAAATGGATCCTTCAGGATTGGCTCATTAGCTCCTAAGACCTCTGATTTACCTACCATTTTAAATGCAACGACTTCCACAACTTTTGTAAATTTGAAACAAAATAATGGTGTGTGCAAAAGGTGTGGGCAAGTTTTCAGACAGCTTGGGAAAAAAAAAACAACCCTCTGGTTGCTGCAAAAAAGCACCTTTTCTCCTCTGTGAATGTCAACCTACTATGGGTGGTGGTGAATTCTGACACCCAAAGATGAGTATGTGCTTATTCTGCCCTGTGTGGACAAGGAAAGACAGGAACACATGCGATCTAAACCAGGAAACATTCACATTTTGCAAAGGGCCTCGGGTCTTTAAAACCCCGACTCTGAAAAGCATTTACCTTTGAGATATTTGTTAACAGCTAGGCTCAGATCAGGGGTCTACAGTTTGAAGTTTTTTGTTCCCTGGTACCTGTGTTTCTTCCCTGTGCATAGCAATGCAACAAATAGGGAAGAAAAGCTGCCTTATAATTAGAGCACAAGACACAGCATGGGGAGAGAGGATATTCACACAGCTTAATTGAGACACTTTTCCCCAGGCTCTCTACAGCCACTGAAGAGAGAGAACTTCACAAGGCAACTCAGAGCCCCTAAGTAGACCTCTATTTTTAATCACTCCTCTCTCCAATGACTCTCGAAAGGACTTCAATAGCTGTGAAAAGAGGCTTTCTCTCCAATGAATACAGAGGGAGCAAGAAAGCAAAATCTCCTCATGTAGGTTTGTGAGTAGGTTAAATCTCTTACTTCTGTTTTTGCTTCCCCCACAGGACTCTATGCCTGCAAAAAGCAGGTGCCTCAGTTCTCTCATCTGCAGAACAGGAGGATTGGTGCCCCTTCCAGCCACGGGCTGTGAGGCCGCTGCTGCAGCCCGTAAAGCACCGTGGCTGTGCATCGGGAGTACAAAGAGCGGAACAAACAGCATGTGATGCTTCACATCGCAGCACACCGGACTCCAACTCTAACAGCAGATCTCCACAGGCAACCGAACTAGAAGGAAGGTGGCACTACCTGTCCTTAGCTGCATACAGAAATGGGAATATGAAGGGAGGTGCTAATATAAATGCTGTGCATTGTATTGAGAGGCAGTTCTCCCAACAGTGGAGTTATCCTGGGTGTAGTGTAGCTATTTTAAAATGCTTTATGATTTTAAAGCGTCATGAAGGTCAGAGTTTAATAACTGTGCCGTATAATTCCCTCTACCTTTAGCTTTACTTCTAGTGTTATTAACTTATCCACAGTCTAGACGCAATATGCAGCACAGCAGTTTGAGCAATGCTCTGCCAAGCTGACAGGATCATCTTCTCAAGGGACATAAGGGTAATTCACCCTCCAACTTTACTGAACCCTTTACTGGACCAAAACCTGCAGGTTGAACAAAAGTTGCCACAGTGTGTCATATGCTACAGCGTAAGAGATGTGAGGAGCAGCGAACGTTTGTAATTGAAAACACACAGCTGAGTGCAAGAGGAAGCTAGCTGCATTTCAGGAAAAGAATGGGAGGGTTCCACATGTATAAATAGCAGTTTTCACTAACATTGTGCAGCTCCTAAGGATAAAAGGCTTGCTTTCGCCTCCGCTGCAAGCAGATTCAGGCTCTACATTGATGAGGGCAGCCAGTTGTCTTGGATTATTCTAAGAGCAAAACACAGCCCAAGTCAATGTGTCACTGTGGAGGAATCCACATTCTCACAGGATCAACCCGATCAGCCCAAATTCAATTAAAATAACAATTTAATCAAGTAACCTAGCTCTGGATTTTCTCAATTGCATCCATGAGGAGACTAACCTCAAACACACCCAAGCCAATGAATGGCTGCTGCTGGCTCCTACAGTTTTAGATCCACACCTGTTTAGATCAACTTGGACAGCTTTTTGTTCAAAGAATTTGTCACAAATATTCAGTAATAAAAACCCCAGATTTTTTAAGTCGTTATGTAACAAAAGTGATTTTTTTTTTTTTTTTTTTTTTTCACATAGGTCAGAGAAACTTGTGTCTGGCCCGCAACTAGGTGAGCACTGATATGATTTCTTTGTGCATTCAAAACTAGAACTCTGTTCCTAAAAAACCTCATACATGAAATATCGAATTTACTTTCTGCAAACGTTTATACTAGATCTGATTGCTTGACTGTTTGCAGAGTTAATGGGACAGTGTGAATTAAATTAACTTAAAAATTAAAATGAATATTCATAGAAGTTTTTAGTTCACATTATTCCTCCAGCTCTGTTTAATACAGAGGCCAAGGAACAAACGTGTGTGGAGGCAAGAACATAATGCCAGTCTCTTTCCTTTTACCCCAGTCTTTCACACTTTCTGGGCATAGCCTGCTGCTCTCCAGTTCTGGCACTCGGAAAAACTTCATTAGCAATGTTTATATCAAAAAAGAAAAAATACAACTTCATTTTGCTCATCAACAGGCAGAAACACACACACAAAAAAAGTGGTATTTTTAAGCTGTAGAAACATTGCATGGGGGATAACCTCCCCTCCTGTGCTTGAGAGTATCTTCAGAATGAGTATTAATGCTGTGACACCCTGCAACCGACATATGGAAGTGTTATTTGTTTCTCATTTACCAAACAGATAAGAATATGGAAATAGTTTCAGTCCATTTGTTTGATGAGCTTCCTAAGCCAGTAATAAACAAATCAATACAATTAGTTTTGGCTCATCATCGTTAGAAACCTTCACTAGCGGGATACAATTTAATTATACCTCTTGTTCCACAGCAAAGGAAAGCCTTTGAAAATGGACTACTTTGCCAGCTATTGAACCAGGAGGGAGGAGCGAGAGGATACATCAGTGATGGAGGAGTTATTATCCAAGCAGGGTGTACAACATATAAAGCATATTGTGCAATACAATTTCCCTGATTGCAAGTCTAAAATATTCCTGCCATTAAGTGCTTATGAGCAACCCAATGTGAAATCCAGCTGTAAAATGACTATGTATATGACATGCTTCATGTGAATGTTGCAATTAATATGGCATGCATCAATCACTTTCGGACTTGATTACAAACTGTACTAATTCTAATTGATTAATTAAGCTGCAAAGTTACATACAGTAACGTAGGTTAAAAAATCCTCACCATATGTGCCCTAACGTCCCAAAATACATTTCCATTGTGGAGATTAATGCTGTTACTTTGCTGTCAGCTGTGCATCGGGAGCCTAACAAGAAGGGCTGCACTGCACACGGCAATCCCCAGCAGGAGAAATTCCCCAGTGCAGGAATGCAGCCAGCTACAGCAGAGAGAAGGGAAATAAGCATTCACATTCAGACCCTCAGCAATACTCTGGGAGGAAAGGACTGAAATCTAAACCTGACTTTCCCAAAGAACTCCCCAGCCACAGTTCTGCTCCGGCAGTGCCTGCTGCAGAACAGTCCTCACCTCGGGGGGGGGGAAAGATGGAACGTCTCGCGGTGTAAGTGCACTGGATGCACATTTAGAGTGGCAACTCTCCAACAGCCTCGGTCAGCGCCTCCAGACTTTACCCGGCATTTGCACACCAATCTTTTGCACCACAGTTGAAGTCACTCTTCTCTTAACCATGGCTGACAGGCTTGAAAGCAAAGGTTGCTTCAGAGAGGGGCAGCTGGGGTACAACAGCGCCAGCCTGCCAAGGGAGAGGGGCCTGCAGAACCTATAGCCAGAGATCAAAGAGCTACCCAGGAGAGGAAGAAACCTCTACTGATCTCCCCATCGTGTCACCTTATCAAAGGCTGTGTTTGCCAGGCTTTTATTTGCTGTAGTTTCAGTCCTCCAGGGGAAATATCTTTGTGAAATCTAAGGCGACTTGATACATAAATAATGCAATTGGGATCCCTCAGAAAACCATTACATTCACTGCACATCCAGTGCAAAGCTCACTATTGTATTTATAACAATACATCTTTGGATGACACATTTCAGATCGACTTGTAGGAACTTTTTACACAATCAATAAATGTTATCTCCAAATTAATTTCTTGGATGTTTAAAGGTGTATTTCTGCTCAGTATCCATCACCAGGCACTGGTAATCAATGCATTCTACTGTATAATTATCATCCTAATTTTCATCTTATTTTTGATTGACACTAAAAGGGGAAAAAATTATATTTTTTTAAAAATACAGGAAATTCTGCACGTGTACTTTGAAAAACTGAGGTATGTTTTCGGTTTCTATATAAAGACTTAAGATGCTAACTTCATACAGTCTATTTAGGTATCTTGCTGTAAATAGACACATAAAAATTACAGGAGGTCGTCTTAGATGAAATTCAAGTAAGTGTCATAATGACAATACAAGCTCTGTAAGCCACTGGGATGCAGTCCATCTAAGGTTCTGATTTCAAGGGATGTGAGGTTGGTTTTCAGTTTCATCCAGTGTCATCAGAAAGGACCAATTCATCCTGGAAGGTAGGTATTAAAGGAAAATTACCCTAAGGTTCTCCAGTAATGCCAAAGTGACGCTGCCAATTCAGTATCTCAGAAGTACAGTCCCAGAGTGAGCATCTGAAGATTTCCAGAAAATAATAGGATTTTTTAAAAGCCTCTTATACAGGCCTCTACATTTTGCTTGGCAAAGTCTGTGAAAAATAATATGGTCTTTTTCATGTTTATTTATGGTTATTTTTGTCACCAGGATGGGATGCAGTAATGTATTTTTGACTGCATACATGTATGCATTTGTCCTTCCTAAGCTTTAACACTTTAGCTTCTCTTTCATCAGGTCCCTTGGATCATAATGCAGAAGTATTGGTCTAGCATCACTTTAAATTGCCATCTGAGTACAAAACCATTAAACACCACCGAGCCGACAAAAGGAAAGAAGCTGCTACTGGTGAGATGTATTGATGACTGAGCTCTGTAACAAATTTATCAGCCTCTTCTACAGTGTATTATCACAAGTAACTGGTGTGGCAGAATGGAGAGGGCACCGTGTCGCCAGAGCTATTAAAAGCCCATTTTCTTCCGAGGAAATTTGTGCTGTTCGGATTGAAGAGTGCTGCTTTGCTGTATTGTCTTTTAGCACCTTCCTCAGCCTCACAGGACACAATGCTGGCTGCAAGCCAATAAAGCAAATCATACAAGAGGCTACAGTTAAGATGAAAGGGATGTGAGGTTGGAGGAGGAAACGCAAATCTATCAGCATGGTCATGCCTGAGGACAATGGGGAGTTGAACCTCTGGCACAGTTCAAGGATTCCTCAACGGGCCTGTGCCTGCCTCACCCATCGCCTCTGCTGAGAGTCCAGGGCAAGAGCCAGCAGTAACCTCAACTCACATAACTCCACAGCAGAGAAAAAGGAAAGTTAACCAAATACAGGCTGTTAGGTTAAAAGTGTAGCAAGGCTGTTTTCCACGATGTCTTATACTCCACGGCACAGTAAAATATTCACATAAATATAGGAAAACTTGACCTGAACATCTTCTGCATTGATAGCAAGTCCCTAGGGCTGTGAGATTTCACAGTCTTACTGTAGGTTTTACAGTATCTACCATTCTTTGAGCCCTGTATTCCTGAATCAATTGACTAACGGGGAGAAAAAAAAATCTAGCCATCATGATTTCAGAGAAAAGCTGGAAAAGAGAAAACTCTGGAAGTGCAAGAACAAAAATTACTAGAATTCCACGCTGAACCTTCTCAAAAATCATCATCTTGGGAGGCTCTGCTCCAGCCTCGACCACCTGGGAATGATGGCATTAAGACACTTACTTATACCTCAAGCAAGCTCCTGTGCCTGGCCCAGGATTGACGCAGGGACTCAGAGGAGAGGCTCCACAGTGTGTGGCAATGCAGATGCGATGATGAGTACACAGGACTTCTCCAAAGAGACACCTCCGTGCAGCATCTGGTGTTTTTTCCAACAGTATTGTCCCACTGCACCAAAGAGCTGAGTTCAAAAAGCAAGAAAACCACAACACTTTGGGACTTGAAGGTAAGAGAACTGATGGAAGCTGTGACCTTGCACAGCAGTGAAAAAATGTAAGGCTTGTTACTACATCTCTAGAAACCCTTTCCGAAGTAAAAACCAAACAAGTGCATTTGTTTCAGTGGGCATTCATTCAAAAGAGTGCACACGTTTTGTGCTTTTATCTCAACATCTGATTAGATACATGCAAAACAATATTTGATTCTGTCATCAAGTGGGCAATTTTGTTCTTTCATTGTTTACTTTGAAACAGATGATGGCTGCAAACAGTGCAAAATCAGGCTAAAAGCTTTACATGCACAAAAGCTTACCTATGCATTTTCTAGGGTGCATCACCACCTGACAGCTCTTCACTGACTGGGTCGCTCGGATCCACAGTTACAATGTCCATGAGGATACTGAGGTGGATTCTACTATCTGATTGTTCTAGCAGTTCTAAGAGGATAAAGCAGTACGGCCAAATTAGCTATTTCTAGAACACAGTTATAATAATAGGCCCATAACTCCTAGAGCAGCCACCCAGCAATATTCCAGTGCTGTGAAACACCGTAGCTAACGGTATTTAATCTAACAGTCATAACTTTGAGACCCTGCAAAATTGCTCTGCTTTCCAAGACTTAGTTAAGCTTATCTGGGAAATTTATGCCAATGGAAACCATATAGTTTCATCTGCAGATGCTAGTTCAAAGGACAAGTCTTATGATTTCAGAATATATTATTCCATTTTAATTGAACCCAGGATGTTAGAAGCAAGCTGTAAAACTCAGTCCTTTCCAAGTGTCATTATTACCTCCGAATCTGAGTGGTTTGAGTGGTTGATTGTTATGGAAATGAATAAAAAATGTTGAGAGATTTTGAATTTTGAGTGTTATGCTCCTGATATCAGATCAGAATGTATTGTAATATGTAATTAATGGTGTATCTGCCCAGTGTACTCAATTACACTGCTTTTATAAACTTTTATAAATAGAAGTGAATGTTTCTTGTATGTATACACCTAGATGGTTGACTTATATTAGCTGTATGACCTATAACTTTGAATATCTTCATACGCAGTTAAAATCTCAAGCATACTGTTCCATTGCCATAGTTTCTTGAATTTAATATGATATTAATTCAGCGAGTCACTTAAAAAGCATTTGAGATGAGATAAAACAGTAAGAATTTCACCTAAAGATCCAGCAACAAGGGAAAGCTGTGGGTTTATAATCTTGCTTCAGAAGAGAAAGTCTTTCACATAATCACTCAAAATTTTAATTTCTCTGCATGGAATGAAATTCCAAATGGTTTTTGACAGTCGTAACTCTTAGGCAAACCTATTTAATTTTAGTAATTTCATACCATAATGAAAAGCAAATCTTCAAAGTTGTCTCTCTCTCTCCCCTAGCATTTAATACAAACCGATGACAGAATGTGACCGCTATCACAACATCTTTCCTTGCATATTATTTTCTTAGTTAGCTTCACACATTTAATCAATGATGCTAAGATACTAAAATCACTTTGCTGCATTTTTTCAATCAAGACTCGGTCTCCCTCCAACTTTCAGTCAGCATGTAAGTTAAATAATACTGGTTGAATGTGGATTGATTTGAGGTTTATAGTTATATGTGAAACAGCATATACTGTATTTATATTTAGTGATCTAATTTAAGCAGAGGGATTTTTCAGTACATCTATCCCAGATGGCGCAGCAGTTTATCCTTCAATAGGTCTCCCTTTACAAAGTTTAAACTTCACTCAATAAGCTAAGTAAGACATTTTTTATATATAAACTGACTCCTAATTGTGCGCTGACATTTGTAATAGCGCAACAATCCCACGAATCTCTCTATTTTATTTGGCAAAGTGCTCTTTACAATATCATTCGCTCTCTTTCTCTCTGGAGGTATATAAAGGTTTAGCTGGAGCTCCAGGATACACTGCACGCAGTCAGAGAATTCACCAGCAGCCAGCCAACCTCTTTATTACTCCTTCATTCCCTGGGTTTATGAAAAGGGCTGTTAATTCAGTAGACACCACTCCTCCCGCTGTCCCAGTGCTGCTGGAGCGATGGCCCCGATTCCTCTGGCACTTGCACTGTTCTAAGTCTGCAATAACTCCACTGAAATCACCAGTAAAACCGGTCTTTGCGAGAGGAAACTAAAGCCCTTTATCCTTCAGAGACTGAGCGTTCTTTCTTAATGTAAAGTAAGTGCTTTTTCTGTATTGAAGCTATTAAAAATGTCAGAGTGTGTCTTACGAGGCCACAGACATTTTACTTTTATGAACAAATTCCAGTTTGAATAATTGCAAGAGTTGGTTAAAAATACGTTTTCGACAAAAAGGGGCAAGGTTTTCATGAAAATGTTTTCCTACCATGATGCATTTTCACCGCTGTGTCAAACGCAGATTTCTTCTTTTTTTTCACTCTTAAACGTCTATGTGCTGCTTAGCAGCCATTGCACTCCAGCCTAGAGGTGGCTGCATTTCACAGTGGATAAAAGAGATTCTTTTATAAATAGTCAAGTTAATTATTTCATCTTATTTCTTCATTTCCACCAAGATTAGCTGTTATAAATAAATACATTTAGAGTCATCAAATACTACCGCCTAATTTCCCATTAGATTCATTCTCTACACTTATTTTCTATAAAATCAGACTCAGCTATTTTCATAGAAAGAGGGCACATGATTTTTAATTCCACTAGGATTATGTCTTTGGGTCAAAGCGTAATTGACTACAATAAATAGAAGCATAAAAGTGTGACTTGGAAATGGAAAGACAATATGCTGGACCTGTTTAAAAGACATCTGCTGCCCCAATTCACTGATAGCAATGCTGAAGGGCGTTTGTTTTTCCCCTGCTATGTGAAAATTCAATTTCCTCTGAACTAGGGGGAAATCATATTTTTCTCGATTAAAGGGAACAAAAAAAAAGCAGACAGATACCCAATTTTGTGGGTATCACACAGAGCATCTCTGGCCTTGCATATGGTGTAGTACTGCTTTAAATACAATACTGTTGGTCTTAATTTCTTTAGACAGCAGCCAGATCTAGGGAGCCAAGTGTGCATCTGTGGGAAGACCAGTGGAGAAACAATTCCAAGTCTTTACGTTTAGAGTTAGCCTCAGGCTCTAACTATTATTCTGTAGAGCAGCTTGGCAGGGAATATACGTAATGTTTTGTAAGGTAAGAAAGGGTCTCCATTCCCCACCTTGGCACCAGATGGATCTAATGAACTACAATTAAAGTTACATTTACTCCACGCACAGATGAACTGACAACCTAAAAACTACGGGGCAAGTATGCTCGGTAGTGCTCTGGAAAGGAGGTGCTAACAGAGCTGTTAAAATCCTAACAGTTGCATGCTCAGTAGTCTCTTCGCCCCTCTCACCGCCTCTAAATTCTCCTGAGTTGCTGCAGCTACCTGCCAGTCCTTTTAGGGGACCAAGAAGCTCCTCTCAATGTCAGCATCCTCGCAGTGGCTCCTGGACACATATTTTTGCACTGACCGTCTGTGCTTTGCACAACTGACTTTCTGCTCCCTCAAGGTTGTTCACACGAGGGGAGTAAATGCCTTTTCAATCAGCTGTAGAGCAGCTGTGAACAGCTGGAACCATGAAAGACAGCCTGCTAGAGCTGGATCCCCTCCAGTCAACTGTCCTACCACCGTGGCAACCTTTGAAGCTTCCAAAAGCGTGGGAAGGTGAGGAAGGTTCAAGTATCACCAGGTACTGCTGGGCAGCTACCATTCAGTGGGCTGCTACAGCCAGCAATAGCTCTGTGTTGGGAGGCGGTACTGGGCCCACGTGCAGAGAAGACAGCAATGCCACGAGGGTTTACTGCAAGCCTTTCCCAAGGCCCCAGCTTGGCCAGTGGGCACACTCTCGTTAACAGCTTTAGTGCTGGTGAGGAGGGGGAAGCATTTGGAACAGTAAGGTTCAGAACCAAATCCGCCCAACTGGGGAAGTTAATTCCCTCCCGGATAGTCAGACACATAGGTCTGAACAGGCACTGCAAATACAACTGAGGATCAGCTTAAGGTACCTTACTCCTTTGCAAAGAGACTTTCCTTTCTATCACTCCTTCTCATGGGCTCACCGCTCTGCCCTCAGACCCGCATCCCGCGGGAGAACAGGCTACAATGCCAAGTGTTAGGCAGAGTCACACAGCGGTCTACAGGCAAGTCTGACCCAGCTATAGTTCTCTGGGTCCCACAGGGTGCCATTACAAAGTCAGAAGAGAATGAGCTACAGACAAAGCAAGCTCTGTCCGCACTTGTTGCCAAATTATCTGGTGTGAGTTCCTAAACAGGCGTGCACTTCTCGGTGCAGATACTTCAGTCTGCCTGTTACAAAGAAAAGGCACTCCCCTAAACACACACAATTAGCCTTTCCCCCTTCTCTTAAAAAAGAAAATGCAAAATTAGTGAAAAATAGTCTGTGTCTAACCAGTGCTCTAAGAACTGAGAAGACCAAATAGTACTGCGCCAGCAGGAGGAATGATTTTCAGAAGCAAGGGCAGCCTGCTAAAACTGCCAACCACGCTCACAGGCTTAAGGCCAATGGTACTATTGGCTTGAATGTGCCACCTGAGTTCAGTCACTGCAGAACCAGAACAAAGCAATTTCAGCCATTTCTAAACTCAGTTTTTCACTGGAAGGTCTCTGTATTTTGTATTTAATAACATTCTGTGATTCTGTAATATACAAATTCAGTCAGTTAACTATGTTTAATGCAAGCCCTTGGTTTTCACTGGGTTGAGCGCTCTTGCCTGCGGTAGCTATCTCTTACATCAGCGTTCTGTGTCAAGAATCTGCAGCCCATGACATTAAGGGTCTAAAAGTTTTATGACTGTATTCTGTAGCACTAAAACCAGAGAATCCGATCACAGAATGCATCGCTGGGAGTTCCTCACCATGAAAAAAACATGTCTCATTATCTATGTTGTAAATACACACTTGATCAATTTTTAAAACATATGTTGCTCTGAGTGTGTAGTGATGGGAATGGGAATGGCAAGGATGTCACTGAGATATTCCTGCCCAAACGTCTCCCGAGAGGAAGATGCTTTATTGAACTGATATGTGAAACTATCAAGACATTCGTTAAAAATACAGATAGACACAGTGTGTTAGTTGTAGCCAGACATTTCTGTAGGGCTGACAGCTAAAGTTGTGGCCACTAATAATGCTAAAAACTGATTCTGTAAGGCCATTTCTTCTGTAATCCGTAACAGTACAGATCCCATACTGAGATACAACTTCTCTTCAGATACTCTTCCACACAGAGGCTTATAAATACATTTTCTGCTGATAGATAAGGTAATGGTTTAGCAGAATTCTAGCTTTTTCCCAAAATTGTGTTCAAACAATGATGAAAATCAGGGTATTGTATTAGCCTTGATATTACATAGGTGATTATGGATGATTTTTTTAGGAATCGGACAAGAAAGCAGAAAAGAAAAAGCACGCCATAAGCCAGCCTGAATGAAAGCAAACCACAGCATCTCGAATTCTCCTTTGCTGCTGCCATGCATAGGAACATAAGAAATGATAGTATCTACTGAGTACAAGGTAGGAAAGGCTGCTGATCAGACCACTTAGCATCCAAATGGCGTGAAACAGAGAAGTGAGAAGGGTCTGAACTTTCTGCATGCACCCGCAGCCCACTCAGTGCCACTCAGCGCTAGGCTGATACAACTTCTTAAAGTGTAACGTTTTGAGGTAATTTGGAGTTCAGTTGTACTTTAAATGGAGAGGGCTCCTCTAGGACTCAGAAGAATTAATTATTGGATATAAGACACAGAAGATAACACTTTTGCGTGAGCCTTTAATCTGAAACCAATAGGTTTGGTCCTCGGTAGAAAAGCACGCACTTTGTAACTTTGACTTTAAACGGAATTTTCTCCTAAGTTTTTCAACGGAGATTCTCTGTATCACATTTGTCTTCCTACCCCGCTCCTTTCAGTTCATTACTTTTGCACATCAGAGACTGAGTTACACTTGGGATCTTTCACTTTGAAAGCAATGACTGAACTGTAAACGTTGCTACTGCAGGTTTTCTTCAAAATGTTTAAAAATATTACGAAGCAATACATCTCTACATGGGTTGGTAATACCAGGGCTTTTTACCCCAGAAACTTAAGGTCAAATCTAGATTAGACAAACCAGTGTAACCTCACGGTCCATGGCACAGCTTCATGTACACAGTAAAAGACCAGTTTACATTAGTGGGACCAGCAATCTCCGCTCAGTAGAGAAGCCAAAGTCTGGTCAGCAGCGTTACTGGGAACTGCGTCTGATGCAAACTCACAGAGCTGGGAATATTCTACCATGTTCTGGTGTATGACACTAGCCCACCACTTTTATGGGCACTCAAATTATTCAAGCTATTTACACACAAACTAAGATTTTCACAGAGTAAAGAGATCAGGAATCTCATCCCAGTTTACAGTGACAGAAACTCATTATTACTAGATGGCTAATTGTATGGAAGACGAATTGTTGTCTGTAGTTGCAGAAAGCAGCGAATATTCGTATCACAAAATTATCAAGCCTCTAAAAGTAAACTTTGGGATAGCCTGGGAAGGAATAAATGAGCAGAAAGACTAAGGCATTAGAAGCAATGTTTTCTGCTTATAATTTACTTTCTAGAAAATCTGTGCTTCTTTAACCAATGAAAAAATCCCCCAGCATTGTTCTCAGTTCTGCTTCCTAGATATCTCATGAATTCCAGGTATTTTGTAGAAAAAAAAAAAAAAAAATTCAAGATGCATAAATACATCACTCAGGGAACTGTTCCATTATCAGATGTAATACAGGCTATTTGGTCAAGGAGATGCTTTGGAAAAAAGCTTTCGCTATATTTGTGCCACGTCCAACGATTACAAACAGTAGCTACGGATGGTCGAGAAACATCAAGAGTAATAAAATACTGTCAAACTTATCTGCCAGCTTTCAAATTTCCTAGAACTATTTGAAACATCATCTCCACTATGAAGAGGGAAACCAGCTCCCAGTGCAGCATCCCACGTAGCAATCCTCCCTGCAACAAAAATGCAACACAGCGGCTGACCTCCTGACTTCGGTGGGGGGGTGTGCGTGTTGAAAACCAGATTAAAGATCTGCTGTTCAGACCAGGCTTGGATTTACAGGGATTTGGTATCAGTGAGGAGAGGGGCAGAAGGTGACAATGGCTGGCTGAGAAAATTGTACCACTGTTCAAATCCACAGTGCAGGTGAAGGGAAATCTGCAGCACACAGCACACATGGTGTTTCCACCTTTCCTGACGTGACAGTTTGCATCGGGTTCTGTTAACACTCTCTGGATGCCACTGCAAAGGCATCTGAGCTCACGGTTCACCATGTTGAGTAAGAAGAATAGCAGCATATTGTGGACTATTTTCTTCTGCTGGTTTTGTCCCTCTCTTGCTGTAAGATCACTCATAGCAGCTCAGAGATGGCTAATGAAAAGAGAAACAGAGTATCTGATTCCAGTCATGCTGTTCTAAGGGAATTAACCGGAGTCATCATTACCTTAAACACTTCCATTCAGAATGGGTTTTATGATGAGCACAAGAAAAGTAAATGCTGTTTCAAATAGGTACCTCTATATATTAAATCAAATAAATGAATGATAAAGTGCTGGCACTTTTTGGCTGGAATCCTGTTACCGCTTAGAGCCATTTCTAATGCAAATGAAGAGCGAGGTAGCAGAGCTATTTAGCAATTTTCTTTGATGGGCAGTGCTGACTGCTGGAAAATGGCAGAAATACAACTGCTCAGATGTGGAGAGCTCCAGCATCTTGTAACATTCCTTTCTAAATCTAATGATCACCCCTCCCTCCTGTGAAGGGTGACCTTTACACAGGGCTCAGATAAGCAACAGAGGCCTGTCTTTGCACAGACACAAGAGCTGGGTCTAGTCATATGAATTTTAGGAAATGTGCAGTTTCTAGAGAATTCACTCAGGAAGCTCCACTCCTGACTGCTTATAAAAATGCACTTGATAAGGATTTGATCATCACTTGGTCATTCAGGACTCCTTCCCAGGTAAACATGAACTTACCCAGGCAAGAATACACTCTTGTCAGGGTGGTGCATCAGGGGCTGTTGGGGAACCCTGACTGAAGTATATCTTCAGAGTTCTGCCATAGACTTGCAGAATGATACCTGTGCACAACTTGACAAATGACTCCCTACATGAGTTTTACAATCAGGAAAATTGGGAAATTAAAGCTGATTTAATGTCCTGCAGTGCTTTAAGGGCTGTGGATGATATGCATTATGAAATGCTAAATATTATTAATGAAATCTAACTGCAGGAAGAACACTGGCTTCAGTCTTGGGAAGAAAGATGGTCTCAGGAACTGTCCCTCTATTTAATAAAACGTTGCATAACCAGTTACTTCCAGTAGGAGGCTGTCACCAAGTAAGAGAACAGATACAAAGCATGGTAGATTATTCCTCTACTGTAAACCGAAACACAGAAAACTTCTTCAGAGACTGCAAGCTATCTGGACAATGTGAAATGGTGCATAAACACCAGCTTTACCATGGAACAACATGGGCTCTCCTCAGGATGGATATGGGAAAAGAATAAGCCACAACTAACCTCAATTTCTTAGGCTTCTTTAGTATTTGTGTCTCATGAACGTGGGACATAGCACCGACTGGAAACCCCAGACTTCCACAATGCCGCACTACTGGCTGCAGCCCGGATCCCAGACCTTCAGACCCAGTAACACAACAACAAGGGAGACAAAGCATTGCAGAGGTAGCAAAGAAGAAAGACCAGACCCCTGTGTCTGCACTAGCCACTCCCAAAAGACAGAACAGCCACCCTGCTAACAACATCACAAAGAAGACTTGGTCCTTTGCAGAGCGTGCGGCTGGGGGCACTGAGAGAGAAAGACCCAAGTGTACCTCCCCCAGCCCCTAGCACGCACCGCTGGACACTCAGCGGGAGCAAAGCTATTTATACTGCTGCAACCTAGGGAAAAGTGAGACACTCTGAAGTGAATGAAAACATCAATAAAACCACTTCCACTAGAATAGCAGGTCTGGAAAACTGGGCAGAGTGTACTGAAGAAAATGTTCAGGAAAAAAAAGCCCCCAGAGAGTTGTTTTCCAGTCAAACTGGCCAGGTTTGAAGGATTCTAACCAGCATTTTTTCAACAATATTTCATTATGGTTTTGCTCAGACTTTTCCACCTGAGGAATGACTTCGGAAATGGAGAAACAGAGCTTGCTGAGATCCATATGCTGTGGTGAGAAGAGATGCAACTCTGAGCTTTTTCCACAAGACTGGGCAGGGCAATCTGTCCTCAAAGGGCATATTTACAGGAAATCATCAAAGATAAATTTGTGGTTTCCACTTTCCTGATTGGGGCGGATGGTACCGTGTGATTGCTATTCCAGGTCCCCAGCTTTCCTGCTGTTTCCAATCCTTTGCACTTTAAACTGTCTTACAACTGACTTTGGTCTTTTTTTTTTTTTTTAAATTTATTTATTATAAAACACTTCCATCCATTTAACTAGTTAATGCTTTCCCAGCCCTTTGAAGTTGTAAAGCACCACAAATTTAGAAACTGTTCTTAATAATCACTTGGACAAATGGATCCAGAAAATTGCATATTGATGGAAGGAGTTTATGTTCTTTGCAGTCAAATATTTCCTCACTCATTTCATGCAAAATTGCTTGGCCAAACAGATTTTCCTAAGGCTCTCTCAATAATGAATGTAACTTTCTTTTGTTTCTGGCTCTTCTCTGAACCCATCAGGAAAGGGTAAAGCATAATGACATAGGTCTGTTGTCTCCTGTAATCCTCTGAGACTGTTCTCTCTAATGTGATTGTTTGAAAATCAGCAGTTTTCTGCCAGGAAATAAAACAAGCCGTTTTCCTTCCAAGTAACACTGAAAAAATCTGAATGCCACAGAGCCTGCTCGCTCATGCAACATTAATTTTTAAAAGAATCAATTTTGTAATCTTTCAATTATGGTTTATTATAATGATAATAATCACTGAGAAATCAGGGGGTTTTTTTCCACTGCTAGCGCTGGTGGCTGTCATCAAATCACTTTCAGCAACGCTGAAAACACCTGGACTAATAAACTAACCATTATTTATTTATGCTTTAGTTTTACTTATTTAGAAACATATTAAACATCAATTCCCTTAGCAGTTATTGATGTTACAAAAACCAAAAGTGAATAAATTATATCTGTAGCACATAAAGACCTAAAAGTCACTGCCGGTCTGGGTATCTTGCACTGTCATGATAGAAAAGTTCTCAGAAAAATCCAAACCAAACCACACAGACCTCGCTCATTGCTAACACTGTGGATCACATGAAGTGAGTCTCTGTGTGAACACCTCTTGTGCTGGAAGCTCACAGGAAGGCTGTCCTAGCTCCAGTTTACCACCTACCACATCCCTTTGCTTGTCATACTGGAACCATGCTGTGCTGGATGTTTGGTACACTTGAGTACCAACGTGAAGCATTTGTGATAGCTCCTATATAGATGTAGATATAAATTGCCATAGAACAGCTCCAAGTTTTTATCAATACGTGCATATACAGAGCTACATACTAGTGTCATAGGGAACACGCATTGTTCATACAGCAGGTCATGCCAGAGCTTAATTTAACAGCATGAGCACAATGGGTTTATATTATGCTCACATTTTACAATAAAAACTGTACAGAAAAATCACTTGTTTCTGATCAAAAGCTGAGCTCCCTGCTGGTTTAATTCCTGTAACCAACAATCATCAATAAATAATCATGCACAGCTTCTACATCCCACTGTGATATTTTGGTTCAGTTTTAACTACTGGATGTACGGAATTGGGATCTGCAATTCCAGATGAGACTTTGAGGTGTTCTGCTCCAGGATTCAAGTGAAAGACCAAGGTCAAGGGCAAGGGCACAGAGGGCAGACCTGCTCTTCATCAGACACCTTGCAGGTCTGTGAGCTGCTTTAAAAGAGATTGTGCCGAAAACAGGAGGTGAGTTGGAGGCAGCGTGTTACAGAATAAGAGGACAAAAGGCTGAAAGAAGAAAGCTATATAGATGACATAGTTACAAACAATGAGGCAGGAAATCAGAGAGCAAAGAAATGTGGAAAATATCAGTAATGGTAGAGAGTGAAAAAAAATATTTGAAGGGAAGCAAGAAACACTGCAAATGGAAACAAGGATCCCATTAAAGAGAAACATGAACAAGGACGAGGTTGTGACTGAGGTACAGAGGAGACACTCCACTGGCTGCAGGCAGGAGCAGCAGGGAATGTGATTGAAACGCTGAGACCCAGAAGCCCTTTGATGGGAAAGGATTCTGCTCTAGCAGGGAGGCCGTAAGCCCTGCCCTGCCATGGACTTCTGGTAGTGATAGGGCTGCCAGCTGTACCTATGGCTCTCCTCACCCCTTCTATCCCCACCTATATATAGGTACACAGGGGATGGGGCACTGGGCAGTGGAGGAATGGCAGAAGGCCAAGTCGTTCATTCATACATTCCTTTATTGAATAAAGAAATCAAGCCATTTGTTTCTGAAATCTAGGCAATTAACATAAACTAATTAAATATCACAGAATTAGACCAAAGACATTTTCTATTGATGTCATTTGGTGTAATACCTAGAAAAATCAATGCAATTACATTTTTAATGCCTAGCTCATAACTGCTTAATTCATATCTCTTAATTCTGTTTTGGAGTGAAATGGATTAGATGATAATAATTTGCACTTCCATGAGTTTGGCATTTGAAGGTAGCATTCGACCATGCCGATACAGCTAGAAAATACACAAAGCGTTGAAAAATGGAGGACAATCCCACCACATCTTTAAAAATCAGCTCAGTCTGATCTGGGTATACAAATACCAAAATATCTTAATTCTAATTCATGTTCTTGTCATTAAGATAATCTGGGAGCTCTACCTATGCATTCCTGAAATAAGCACTTTCAACTTGGAGCTCAATATCCCAACACACAGAACAGGAGGCTTCTCTCTCCATGTCCAAGCACTGGTTTTCTAGTTGTTCTTGCATATTCCACCTCTGAAGACAACAGAAAAGGAACTTGCTCACGTGCCTGACAACACTGCTCAGTTGTAGAGAATACTAAAGCAAAATGGCCACGGATGAGAATGCATTCATTTAACACCTCTCATTCACTTAAAGAGAGGTGGGATCCTACTGACCGACTCGGTGTCAAGCTACCTTCGTTCTTCTAACGCATCAAACCTAAAATTATTTTTAAAGTTTTGTTCAATGCAGCCATGTCTCAAGATCTGACTACCTGTAATAATTCTAAAAATATTCTTTCCGAATACTATATGTAAAAAAAACCAACTTGTAACCAATGGTTTTAAAATATTCCTATTCTGAAGCACAGAGAAAGTGGGCACAAACTTTCCCGAAGCACACAAATCCACAATTCTGTCCAAAATGTTCTCTTTACAGCAAGTCCAATAGTATTGTAAAATGTAATTAGATATAATCTTCCCTGTTTTCATTAGCTATTAACATTATGTAAAGATAAACTAAAGCATAATGAGTCTTTTCATTATCACATAATTGTTATTTTAATGGTTGCTTTACAAGCAATACAATACTATACATACTTCCTCCTCCCATATTAGTGGGCAATTATTTTGAAACTTTCTATTATAATCTACCCACAGAGACCAAAGGATTAATGACAGCACTTTAATAAAACAATGACCATGGTTTTGAAATCAATACGATAGCCTTGGGGAAAAATGTAAAGTAATAATGAAGAAAATATTCATATTATATGCCAGTCTCAGTCCTGGTGCATAGACAGAAGTTAAGGAAAACATGTGGAGCTACTCTTGCTACTGCAATCCTGAAACTAGCCAAATCCATATGAAACCCGCGATTGTTATTTCAAAAACAGGAAAACTTTTAAGTGATCCAGAATCAAAAGCTTGAAAGTGAAAACGGAATAAGCCTTCCCTGAATATATCATCCCCAAGTACCATCCCAAACCATATCCAGAAATACTGCCTCAAATACTCTATTTCCCACTTAAAAAATGAGCTGGCCCTAGTTACTCATCCATTCACTGCCTTTCTCCTAACCAAGCAAAGCCGTGTAGCTTGGCAGGAAGCCACTGGTGCTTAGACAGGTCAAAGCAGTACATAAAGCTTGAGGATAACCCGAGGATAACCTACAGGAAGTTAAATGAAGTTTCGTATCTGCATGAGTGAGATACAAAATACCTCTAGGAGTGAGAAGGCTCTGGGATGCCCCTGCAGCTGAGAGTCCCTGGCAGGATCTGTACAGTGGAGCTGAAATCCAACTCTGTTGAACTCTCTGCTTTCTTGGAGGAGAAAGTAAACGCAGATTAAGACCATGAAATAAGTCTGGAGGAGTCAGGGCCACTGCTTCCTTCTTCTCTAAATACAAAACATATTTCAACAGTGTTATCACTAATATAAAATCAGAGTGGCATGGAGAGAGAGAGCAAAAAAGCACGACCATGGAGCTCCAGCAAAGACACAATTCTCCCTTGATAGAAAAAAGCTACAAGTGACAAGCACCAGTCACATTTCTTAATGGACTGGAGGAAGGTGTGGAAACAAGGTTGAGATGGATGGACGCAGGACTGCAAAACAAATAATACTCGAAAAGAATAGAAGCTGAAATTCTTTTAGAGAAACACTGCTTTGCAAATACTCCTCAGTTATTTCCTTTCCCTAACATTTTGATTGATTGTAAAATGTTGAGAGACTACTGCTATTTTCATGTAGAAGGAAGCGCTTCCAAGCCATGTTTGGCTGAAAACAGGTTATAAAGCAGCAGAAATTGGTTCCATTTTGCAGTTCCAGACCATTCCAACCCAAAATTGGCACAGCAAGAGATTGAAATGCCTTCACAGTAAGCATACAACATTCAAAAAGCCCTATGGGTGTGAATTTCTGCACAGCAGTAGCAACTGCTCTCCCTCAGTGTCCTTTCCTCAAGGGAAGTCAGGCTATAAAAAGGGGACAAATACTCATTTCCTCACGAAGGCATTTTGAGGCTTAAGTGATATCTGCAATACTTTTGTAAATGCTCTTGTGGAAAATGTTTGGGATGCTCTTTGAAGACAAGAGCAGTAGCATCTCTAATGAATGTTCTTCAAGGAAAATGCTGGAACAACATATGGAGAGCAAACAACACAGAGCACATGTTTCTGACATTCATCTTTGTTTTTATTGTTAAGATAAAAGCATGCTGTTTGTTTCTTAGGATTCCATCCCCTATCATTTTCTTCCTTTCCGTCTTATTCTACACTAGTTACATCATCTACAGCCCTTTTTAAAGTTTTGCAGAAAATAAGGAGGTGACTGCTGTCAGCCAACATGGCTTCACTAAGGGCAAGTAGTGGCTGACAAATTTGGTGGTCTTCTACACGGGGGTTACAGTGTTGGTGCATAAGGGAAGAGCAACGGATGTCACCTACCTGGAATTGTGCAAACCATTTGACACTGTCCTGCACAACACCCTTGTCACTACATTGGAAAGTCGTGGATTTGGTGCACAGACCACTTGGTGGATGAGGAATTGGATGGATGGTTGTACTCAAAGAGTTGTGGTCAATGGCTCAATGTCCAGGCACAGACCAGTGACTAGTTCATGCCTCTTTCCTGTAACCAAGTATGACTATAGCAGAGAGGATCCGCTTGCTGGGATGAATGACTTTTAAAAATAAAATTAAAGAAGTCTCCAAAGATCAGGATAGCACAGTAACAGCGAACTTGCAGAAAATTATTATGGACATTTAGGAAACTTTTCTTCTATTGCAGTTGCATGTTCACTGAATGCTGATGTACAGGGTAGGGTAGCTCAGGGTCTGAGATGAGCAGTGCCTCTCGCCTGTGGTCCCAACTGCACTGGATGCTACTGCAAACAAGAATTTCTTACAAAATCTTGCAAACAGAATGGCTGAAACTTTGAACATCTGCGTAAAAACCTACTCCCCTTCATGTCCAAAATAAGCTACATGCTGATCAATATCCAAGATGTCAGACAAAGTATTTGAGGACACTCCTTCAGTTTCATAATAGATCCCCACAGCCATAGTTATGTTTTTCCAACCTGTTACAGCTTCCAAAACATGCTGGATGTGAACAACTGAGGAAAATTGTACATGCTGCTCTTGTGCATGTGACTCTTGAAGTGTATAGCTGCCTCACTGCTAAAAGCTCGCAGAATTTGGGTATCACAGGAACTGCAGAGGGATGGTTTTCTAAATGCAGCTTGGAGCATATCCCAATAGCACATCCCGTTCTCTGAGAAGCATTGCTGTGAATCCTGAGTTACCTTCAAAGATGTGTGCTATAAATCCATGTGCACACATACACACACATATATATCTACAGCTTCGCTGTTCTGAAATCACAGCCTGGATTCTTTATATGTGGTACATGATAACAGACACAGAAATAAACAACGCAGAATCTCTGTTTTCTTCTTATATGGGGAAAAATACATATGGAAGATGTGCATAAGAAAGCACCTAGTTAACACTGAGTTCTAAATTAATTTAATGAGACGCAATAGTTCACCTCTTTTCTCCAGTTTTCCTCCCACCTGAGTGTATGAGGTCTCACCCAGGCTTGATTTCTTACCAATTAAATTTTCAGTGCACTACCTGTTTACTAATCTTTCCACATTTTGAGGTAAAATATTCCAGCTCAGGGTAAACTGTTTCTACTTTCAGTTTTTCTTTTGTTGTGCTGCCTACTTGATCAAAGCTTTGAGAAGACAATATTTTCTAGACATCATTCACTGAGATATTTAAAATTAGTTCTCATACACTTATTCTTACAAAAGTCTTTTCTAGTAAGTTTTACTAGCTAGTGGGTAGACAGACACATAGAAGGTCTTCTCTATTTGAAGCAACAAATCACTGTAGTGTTTTATTCTCTACGTCCTAAAATTGCTATCCTCACTTGAGCATGAACTGTGTAACACAAAATCTCCCAGTGCAGCTCACAGGGTTTGATTGCAATACGTTGTCTTTTGCTAAACACTGTAAATAAGACTCAGTGCACTTTAGCTTCCAGTAGAAAACCCACAGTTATCAGTAACTGACAGATATCATACTGAAGTAATAGCAACATAGCATTTATTTTCTAATCTATTTAATATCTCTTAGAAAAGCATTGTTGTGTGACAACTGGTGATAAGCGGAGACTTCAACAGTAATCGCCCTGTGTTTTTAAAGACAGCTATTTCAGCTGCCAGCAAGGCTGAGTTAAAAAGATAGATTAATTTATTTGTCTTTATCAAATTAGTTCTGTTTCTTTAACATTTTAAGCTCCTTTATGAAAATCAAGGTATATTTTAAACACAGTGATCTGAAAAATCAAAAACATTAAACTATGGAAGATGATCCAGTGAGGCTCCTATGAAGACAAAGGCTTTATTCAAAATCTATGCCTCTGCTTATTTTTCCCCTCAAAGACTTCTGCCTTTGCAACCATAAAATATCTTGACCACCTGCAGCAAAACTGGAACCAGCGTGATCCACAGTGCTACCAGGATGGCTAGCACATGAATCACTGGATGACGTAATCCTTTCTAGAGGTGTACATTCACGGGATGCAAGAAGATCTGAAGCAGAATCTCATCTAGATGTGCAATCCCAGTGCTGTTCCTGAGAGATATCAGCAATACCCTCATGGCCATAAGAGCTGCAGACGGAAAATGTGCGTGCGTAATTATTACAATACCAAACACCGTATAAAGATTTAACACACGACTTGTCAGGGGCAGAAAACAGATTTGGTGGCACTTAGAGAAGATGTGATAAATCAAAAGCAACAGATGTTGGATTAATTCAAAGAACGTGTGAAAATGCACAGAGATAATGTAGAACCTGATCATGTATTTCTTGACTTAAATCATCAGGTAAAAATAAACAGCTCCATGGCTAAAGTCAGCATCCACCATGGAATCAGTAGGTCTTTGAGCCCACACTATTCTACATGCAGCTACAGTTTTATCACAAAGTATTAGCTAATATTGATATTTTTTAAATAACTTTTCCCTTTACTGTGTAATTAGTGTAATGTAGTAGAAGCTGGGTTTCTTAACAAAAGTGCTGCTGCTTTGTACAGCATTTACTGGCATGTTAATAAAAAACGGACTTCTTCTATTGAGTTCCATCTGCCTAATAGAGAAGAATGTTCATCTTAATTAGGAAAATCTTCATAAAGAAATATAAATGCAGTCACTAATGGGCTGCAGGGAATAAATCTAGGACACTCAGGAACGGCGGGTGTTTTACCAGGAAATGGAAGAGTGAATATAAACCCCCAAAGAGTTGTTATCCATCTAATGATTGACCACAAATAGCAATAGATGTTGAGGTTTTAAGTGTTTTATAATGAAAAATCTATTTATTTCATTAAGGTTTCATGCTTTAGACCCTTGGTTTTTTTTCAGGCAATAAAGCAGTCTTTGCTGATAATGAAACTATTTAAACCCTCTATGAATTAAGATGGACAAATCTATTAGCATGTTTTGAAGGATTTACTTTATTGAAAGAAAGAATGAAAGTGCCAAGCAATGGTTCAAGAAAAGATCCACTGTCGAGCACTTGAAAAATGGTGACGATCAAACACATATTTTGGGGTTTGCTGTGATGCCCAGAAGCAGCTGGGAACTTTTTGGCTGACTTCACTAGTGCACCAGCAGACACTACATCATCGTGATAAAGACTACATCAAAATGTAAACTACAACTCATTTTTGTCCTTAAGGCTTCAACAGGCATTATGCATTTCCTCTCTCAGGCTGAATCAGGTTTTCCATCATTTTCTTCCAAGAGTTCTGTAATTTAAAGACACTGATAGACCCTAACTCTGATCATTTTCCTCTCAAAATAAAATGAAGCTTTACCCATCTTCCAGAATTTAATTTTTTTTTTTTTTTTTTTTTAGAAAATGCATGTTAATACAAAGCGCTGATGGGAAGTACTTCCCAAGCCCCAGAATCTAACTCTCTGAGCCAGATTCACTGGCAGCACTTACAGCTTCCCAATGAAAAATGGCTTTCCGCAAGTATAACCTAACACCAGTTAATGTTTTATATTTACTCTGAATGGCCTTGATAGGGAAACTAATAAATATATGCAAGCAAGTGCAAAAGTGAAAATAGCACTACTACAGTGTTTCATTCAGGCCAGTAACCAGGAATATGGCACAAACCTGACATTCTGCCCGCTGACAGCTTTACTACTAAGACCACAAAGAATATCACCAAACAATAAAAGTTGCAGCTACTTGAGTCTCAGACAATGTAGTTTAATTTATTTATTTTAATGACATTTTTTACTAGGCTACAGCTTCATGTAGATTAATCAGACACATCAAAACACACACATTAGCCGAGGTGAAGCCGTGATGACTGTAGTTGTCTAGCAGTGTCAATCCGATCTTTAGATGAATATAATTTGCTAGCTCTAAATGACAGAAATATAATATAGATCTAGTATAGTGACAAAGTAATAAATAATTAGTGAGAAGAACTGAGTAAAATAGCAGGTTGAGCACACCCCCAAATTTTGAATCATGTTGCAGGAGTCCGTGATCAGAATGATCCATCTTCCTGCCTCAAATGATAAAGCAGCTTTCTCACAACCAACACATAGCACCATCTGGCACAAACAGAGGAAACCAAGAACTTCTGGAAGAAAAGCACAAAAGCAATTCTGGGGTTTTTTTTGGAATTGTCCAGGATATTAACAAAAATCCTTCAGAAACAACCATCTGACTGCAAACGTGGCTCAGTGAACCTGCCTCCTGTAGACATGCTTATATAGCTAGTAACCTCAAGAAACTGTTGTGGAATTGAACTGAATTGTTTGAGTACTGGATGGGTGTTGTCAGAGTTAAGGCAGCGTGTGTGGAAAGTCGACTGCCCTCCAAACTGGCCAGGTTTCAGAACATTCTCATGTCTCTTCACAGGAATTTTAGGAGCTCAGAATACATCTCCTCCGCAAAGCGCAGCAGGCTCTCTTGAGTAGTTACTTATAAGAAGAGTGACTACAAACACGAGTCAAACTGTGCCTTGAGAAATATCAGCACATGCATGGCCGGCTGTTTGCTGGCGCTCAACGTCCTCCACGTGCAGCAGGACAGGAGTGGTCTGACCACATCACCCACCACAAGAGAGTTTGTGGAGCCGTGCTGTCGAGCCGCTACTTGAATGTAGAGTGCTGAGTGCTTAGCCCAAGGTGTTTGTAGCGTAAACACAAATGGAGTCTGCAGTCTGCATGACATCAGACTGTTTCACTGATGTTCACACAGATTTGTTTTATCACTGCTTTTTGAAAGTGACTTTTAACACAGACTGTTTTCTAAATGATCCTTAAAAGACACTCCTGTCTTCCTCATCACCTTCACCTAAGGCAACAACATCCTGTAGCACTGATCTATTCGATGCTACTTTTCATTAATTTTACCCTCCCTAAGGGTGGTGCAGCTTTGGTGCCAGCTAATTAAAACCTATTTAGGGCTGTTCAGTGCACTTTATCAGACCAGAATTAGCTCTGCTGCTTTAATGAAGACTACAGCTTTCTCTGTTATTAGCAATTAAGTGTTGTTTTATCATATTGTCTTATTTCTAATGCACAGCAAAGATACAGATGGCTTTAGAATCACTTACCTGGATTGAGGTACATACAACGATGCCACATTCAGTAATTACCTAATGTTTCTTTAAATCCTTTCACTTGACTCAATATAATATTAGTGAAGCACTGGAGGAAGCTGCCAGCTTTATGCTCCCTCTAGGGAAGTACCAAGTAAAATGCATTAATGAAAAATTGTGAATGTCTGGTAATGAATATTATTTATGTACAACAATTATTCAAAGTGGATGAGCATTCACTGCCTTGAACTCAAATGCTTCACTAATGAAGACTCTCAGAAAGAACATATGTCCCTCCGATTCAGAACACCGCGTGCAAGGTTAATTCTCCAATGTGGATAGCCTGTATCAGAGGGTATTTTGCACTGCTGGAGAATTAAAAAATGCTTCATTGCAAAATAAATTAACTTGCTCGTTGGAAGTTATTTAGAGGCAATTCTTGATTCTTCCATGAACCAATAATAAATCATTTGTCAATAGCCAAGCTGTGGGTTTTGAACCTGCACTCAGTGAAGTCAGGGATGAAGCTCCCACACCAGTGGTGCGGGACCAGAGCTTTTCTGAAGTAGAGAAGGGGCTGCAGCATGTACCTGTAAGCTGCTTCTCATAACATCCTTGACAACTTGAGCACCACTAGGTTGCAACTACTGAAAAGTCCCACTAATTACCTAAAAAGATGGTACATCAAAGAGTAGAAATAGAAAGCTCAAGGCTTGATAGACTAGAAATCTGTTGCAATCTTACTCTGCATTAGTAGCATACATTGTACACAAGGACAGTATTTTAGGATTAAGCTAAAATAGATGTGGTTACAATCTACTCAGTACATTTTAAAATACGAGTTGAACTTGGTTTCCTTCCAGAATTTTTGCTGGGAACATGGTGAAACAGACCTCTGTTCCATCTAATATTGCAAGCAAGAGTTGATGTTTCTCTGAGGAACTGAAGGAATATTTGGCTGAGGAACCTGAGCCTGTCTTGGCATCATAATAGTCTGGCACAACGCACAAAACTATTTTCATCACCCACAAATCTCTTGTGCTCTACCTTTACGGCTTCCACAAATGCCATATACCTCTAACAGCCTCCTGACCCTCCCTAGAAACAGCAGATGGGTCCTGTGAATTGGAGACATTACAGAAAATGAAACAGCTTCCAAACTGAGGTCCCCGAATTAGTAGGGAACTGCAGGATGCTTTCTCCTGATACAGGAGGTGCTGGCTGGTGACACATCGATTGTTTCCCCTGTTTCTGGCAGAGAAGAGCACTAAATGATGTTAAAACCACAACTTAGTATTTGACGTGGAAAAGTAGAACTGAAAATGAAAGTTGCAGTGGTTTTTTTAACAGGGAGGCACATGCGAGCACAATGTGATGTGGGGCACGAGGCAGGTTCTTTGCAACGTGCTGCCCTTCTCAATGTGAAACTTTCAGTCGTTATAATCAATTAAGGAGAAAGAAATTGGGCCACTTTCACATTAGGCTGCTTAAGAACTTTGCTCACAAGCACTGGGAGAACAGAAATTCTATCTGCCTTTGACATGAAAAGAAGCATTTGCATTGTGTTAATTGCATAATCATAAAACCTTGAGATGTGTTAACTTGTTGAAGAGGAATGGATTATTAGGCTGGAGATGAAGATATTTCAACACTGGACAATGAGATTTTTTGATAGGCTATACTAAGGTCTGGTATCAGAATGTGGATTTTGATAAATTACTGTAAAATCACTGGACCTACCTGACTGTTAACATGGAAGAGTCATAAAAATAAACAAATTCATGCTTAGCAATGGGAAAAATGTACCCATGATCATATTTAGCACAATTAATATGCAAAGCAGGTGTCTTGGATTATTAGAGACCATTTTTGAAGAATGGATTTTTTGTATTTTCTCTATAAGCCTCTGGTCATCAACTTGCTCAGTTAAACTAAAGAAGCCATGGTAACCCTGGCACCTTTATGACATACAGGAGCTGCCTCCGACTCCAGAATCGCAGCAGCAAAATGTGCACACAGTGAACAAGCCAAGGAGAAAGTTCTTCCCTAAGTTTCAATAGTTTTAAAAAACAGGAAAAATGAGCTCTAAGCAAGTTTTGACCACTTAATAAAACCACCAGTCAAGGAAGTTTGAGAGAACAAGCTCTTCTACTTCAAAAACTAAGTCAAAAGTTCAGACTAAATTAAATTGTTCATGAAGATCTGTATTTTTAGGTTTGTCAGAATAGCTACAGTCCTTCACAAGCGCAAATTCAACATGTGCAGATTCAGAAGTTAATACCAAGGCACAGCAGTGATCTAGAAACTCCTTCCTAGTTAGCACCAGTGAGTACGCATGACAGGCGCTCTTCCATGCCAAAACACAGATGATCAGAATTTTTGCAGCTCGGTTACAAAATCCTCCAATTTGTGGTCTTAATTCCACAAATGCCATTTCAGCTCTGAGCACGCTAGCCAAAACAGTGGCCCTCACACTTTCATCTCTTTACAGCCCCCACTTGAGCAGCATAAACACACATTCTCAGACACAGAAAACAGAATTTCAGTATACTTCTGGTAAAAACCTAAATCTATTACACTATCACTGATAATCCATTTTCACCAAGAGATAGAAATAATGCATAACCCTGAGATCTGTGAAGAAGAGCTACCGTGAATCTCAGAGAAGAAAACACAATATCCAGAGTTACCCTGAGGTTGTGCATTTGGAAGTGTTGTTTGTGTCGGATTATCCTCTTCAAATAAAATGTCAATTTAATCAATAGTAAATTGAGCTGAAAACACACACAGCTTTGAAAACGTTTCAGGAAGACATCCAATATTTTCGGGACTCAAGCCAACAGAAATGGAAAGAACAGAAGGTAGTGTAGGTGGGGTAAATGGGGCCTAGCTGCTGCCTCATCAGCTGCTTATAACAGTCAAAACCATATAACAATCCATTAAAAACTTATCTGGGGACTCATTTAGTAGCTGGCATTCAGCATGGATTTCTCTCACGTATCTTTTGTCAAACATTATAATTATTCTTCGCATTTAGGACTTACCGGTCTTTTCCTGTCTCCTTCTTAAACACTGCATCACAGTAACTCATGCGCTTTTCTGTTGTCACATAGATTTTGGCAGCTGGGTAGCTGTCAACAGTTTTCTTCAGCATGTTGTACACAATGCCATTTCCATCCTTCCTCATGTTTCGAAAAGGTCCCCAGATCACGTAAACAGTGTTATTAGTTTCTTTGAAAAAGTACTCGGGATTCTTGAGTAGGAGAGGCACGCTGGTGTGAGACACCACTCTTACGGTTGTCCTCTTCCCTACATCCTCCTCGTAGCCCCTTGTGGGAGCATTGTTCATACGCCATATGCAGGAAGACTTGTCTATCTCAGCTCCCACCTTCTGGCCAGCCATCTGGCCCGAGTTTGAAACAATGGCACAGAGGTCACAGTCAAGTTGTAGAGGCTGGAAGAAAGAAAACAAAAATATATGGCAAATCTTTCTCTGCAAAACAGGAAGACTGGAAATTCAGTTAAAAGAAAGGCAGGCACAGAGTACAACAAGCTGATGCAGTGTTTTTCTTAAAAAAAATCTAACCACCCGAATGTGGCAGAGCTGGTGGAAAACCCTAGCACTACAAAGCTCTAAATGCAATCCTTTCTTGTGAAATAGGCCGTTCCAATCTTTTCCTTTGCTCTCCACCTTATAAAGTCAACTAGAAAAATAATAATTCCTTTTTTACCTCTAGATGTTACTCTTTCCACTAGAAAACAATGAAAAAGGCAGCAGAAAACAATATTTGGATCAACAACTTCTCTTCTAACAAGGTGTTGATAGCCATAGGAAAAAAGTGATGCTGGAAATTATCTATACATTGGCCTTGCTTATGTTTCTAAATGAGTAGTTCCTAAATTTGTGATAGAAGTCAAACATGAGATGTAACTCTAAAAACCAATCTAATGGTATGAAAATAGTGCAGTTGGAAAGGAGAGGTAGACAGAGGAATATGTTGTTCTCTCCAGAGAACATTTATGACCCTTGAAAAATGAGAGGTAGATGGCCTGGTGACATGACCTAGGAACTTAACCCTGGGCAAACTGAAGTCACAGACAGTATTTTCTGATCACATGCCAGGGTACTGTTTCTCTGGTATGAACTGAAAATAGGAACAGTTATCTGTCTAACAGAGACATAGGGACCTATCTGATGTTCCGTTTGTCGGAGTATAAATAGTAAATGTCTTTTGGCTCTTTCCTAACAACTAAAAGGAAATGCCCTGCATTTCCTTGGATGGTATGAAAAGTTTGGTTAGAAATCTAAACCAAATGAAAACCAGATCCATCAAAAAACCCTACAGAAAATGATATCTACAGTTTTCTGTATGGTCACAGGCTTGATCTTCTGTCATGCTCCCAACTGGGAGCCAGTCACTTCAATTTAATGTTTGTTAGGAATACTCCCCTCCACGTTCTTTGGACATGTAGACTGACAGGCACTGTTCTGATCAGACTAGTGGTTATTTGCCTTCAAAATCACATCCCATTAAGCTGATGTGGATGAATATCCCGGCTACATGTGACCACTAAAACCTTAGGACATGGTGCCTGACAAAACATCAAACTTCTTCGATAATGGTGCCTTATATAAGGACAAAGGACAAACATCTGAAGAGAGCCAAATTATAACAGCTAAAATACCTCATCTCTGTGTGACAAATGTTGTACTGAACTAAGGTGCACCCTGCAAGATCTCTGCGATAAATCTCACAGTTGCAAAGGTTTGAATTCGCTGGTGTGATAGGTTTGATTTCTCTACGCGAGTGGTTCACAAAAACATTCTTTCCTCATTTCATCGGGAGTTAAAGATGCCTGCCTGACTGCATGCAAAAGGATGTTTCCTTTACAGAACACCATTTATTTTTTCACAGCTGTTGTAGTTATAGAGAGCTGTCCTGCATAGCAGGACATCCCTCTGACAGCAGGGATGAAATCCCAGGAGCTGCAGCTGAACACAACAGTATTTCTGTTTACTGCTTAGTTACAGAAATCCTCTCTAAGATACATTATGAGGACATGACTGGGTGACCTAAACAAATCCATAAGCATAACTCACATCCTAACATGAAGTGAATTGTAAAAGTCCCAGTAGATTAATTTATAGCTTACAGGGTGAACTTTCAAACTAACAAATGCTGAATATGAAACTGCTAGATAGGAAAAGCCAATTTGGTCAAGAATCTGGTCCCATTTACATTTTTTCTCAACCTTGGTGTTGTTTTTTGGTGGGTTTTTGTTTTTCTTTTTTACAATATTCTTCCTTTTCCATCAAAATGGAGCTGCTCTCTTAAATTTGGGATTGCTTGATTTTCTGACCTTAGTTAGAAATGCATTGCACATTTTCTATTCATTGAGTGTAACTGTTCTGCTCGACTAAACTGAGTACACTCACTCCCGCAATTGTGTCCCCCGGTTTTCTAGCTCTTTTGTTGTGATTCATTTATCTTGTTCCAATTTATAAAGCGCTTTCATAATATTGAATGCCTGCACTAGGTCAACATATAATCTGCTCTTCTTCAATAGAGGCAGAGGCTTAACCCCTCCCAGCCCTATCTCAGAATAAATATTTTTCATAATGTAGAGAAATTTTACATGTTCTAATACGAATATTTCCCAGCAGAGATCCCAGAGAGAGTTAGGAGACTGACACAAGAAGACATTCCACTGACTCCAGAATCAGCCACTCACTTCAGTATCTCTTTGCATCGTATCTCCTTCAACATATGACAAAACACAAATCAGCATGCATCTGTTGAACCCCCACACGGAGACAGGCTGGCAGCTTGTGGTGTGAGCAGACAAAAGGGGCAGTTTCACTAATCCACATGCAGCAGCTTTCTCCTTTTCCTCGATTTACTTGACATGCCTCTTTGCTATCACACCACAGCGCGGGTATGGCTGTCCCATCACTAAGACTCAAAAGCTGCACAAATGTAGCTCCTCTGCCAGGAGCTCCCACGGGAGCTGTTCAGGCACAGGGATTTGGGTGCCTGAGGGGCCAGGAAGCACCTGGGTAGTTGTGGCTGCTACTTCTGCTACTGAACTAGGACACAGCTGACAGCTCCCTATGACCCTTGAGGAGCTGGTGTGATGTGCTGTTGTCCCCCCTCACCCCATACTCTGGGGTCCTGCATCCCTCACATCCTTTTCTGATACGCAGAAGTTTGGCTGCAAGGTTGCCCACAATAGCCCTAACCTGTAAGAGAAACTATCACTTTTCCATTTAATTTGCCCTATTGTTTGTATTAAGAATGAACAGAAGCAGAGAGACAATTCTTACACACAGAAAAGGGAATACAAAGAGATGAGAAGTGGAGAACTAGAGAAAATGTGCCTTCTTGGTGATCTGCTTTGCATTTAACGATAACTGTTTGGAGGCGTCCCTATCACAAGCACCAGAATAGCAATGAAACACTAACTCAGCAGCAGCATTATCAGAGCAGCCAGAAATGGGTCTGGCAGGCAGTGCAGGCTGCCTCATCTCTAGAGAAGGTCCAGCAGCCATGGGACTGCTACAGATAGGTAGACCCAGACAGAAAGCTGTGCTGTTGCTGCTTATGCTCTCTGGATCGAGAACGCCACTTAAGGGTTTACCCGAACCTTTCACAAGATCTTCATTCACTTGCATTGTAGATACATGCGCTAAAGGAAAAACCATAGAGAACCATTCACCTTTTCTTCTCTTTGCACATATTTAGACACGTATTTCACCTCTACACACCACGGGGGCCGAGCTATTATTGCTTCTAGAAAATGATTCATTCTGTTGCTGACCAAAAGGATGTCGAGGTCCTCAGCAGAGCAGCTGGGCACGGTTCTGACAAATTGTCCCATCTTTTTCCTGAATGATACATTGTAACTGTTGAGGAGCACTTATATTTTAATCAGTAAAGAAAATGAAATGTCTGACCTTTCCATTTCCTGTGCAAGCTTACAGACAATAGAAAAGATAATTAAAACTGTGAATTAGAACTTGCAAAACAGTGCTATTTCTCTAGCAAAGAGAAACAGTGGTGTAATAAAGGTCACTTATCAAACAGTTCTAGTTATTAAATCTTTGCATTTAGCGCTGAAGTGGTTTCACAGAATCAAAGGTCAAATCATTAAATAACAAAAACAGCCAGAATTAGAAAAGGTCACAAGCAAATCTAACCAGAAGTAGGTCACAAAACATGATTCTCTTCCACAGAGGATTTTGATACTCAGAAAATTGGTTACTTTCCAATCTGAAAAAGCTTCCTCACCATCTCAAATGTCTCCACCAAGAGACTGAAATTCCAGCTACAGGACAATTTGTATGGGTGGGTTTCCCAACGGCACAGAACTTGGATTGCCAAGTTTCCCAACTACAGACCTGTAGGTCTGCTGAAGTCCCAGGCAGGGTTTTTCTCAGGCCAGGTCTCTTAATCTGTTCACCAAATCTTCAGCACAAGTCAAGCAGAGTCACACAGCACAATATCCGATAGATGAGTCGCATGCCAAACTCCCACCTTAGCAGAGACTGACAGAGTCACTCCTCAGGTTGGACCAAATGCCGCTCAGGACCTATGCAGATGTAATTTACACTAATGAAAATCCGAATTTCTCTTGTGACTTCTTGGCACGATAGGCTGGTGGTGTGCTGAAGAGCTCGCTCCGACCACCAACTCTGCTTCACTCTGTGAATCCCACTGCTAATCGTGCAGATAGTTCGGAAATTCAGATTAAACTTTCCCAATTGTTATTTTAACAATAAGATTGTAATTTTGTAAATTGGATGCAATGCCCATTCACTACATAATGAGGCAATTATTAACAGCTCGCCACATATTAATTTGCTCCTTTAATGTTGAAACAAATGAGATCTTTTCTTATAATCATCCTATTTGAGTGAATTCTAACAAAGCTGATTGAACAAAGCTCCAGAGAGACTGTCTTTATTTCAATGCCATTTATTCTTCTACTCTTCTTGGAAGTCTTTAGAGTTTCAGAGGATACAACATTTATAATGATGCCAGTAGGGAATAGATTTTGCCTTTATTCTTCTTGATGTTCTTTTGAGGTCTTTGAAATGAAAGGTACAAGAGAGGCATTAACCGCCTGGCATTGTTTTTATTGCTTTTCTCTGTTTTACAAGCAAAAAATGTATTTTAATTTTTTCCTGTGTTACAGCGATGATTAACCACACTCACTTTCTTCAGACCTCTGACTGGAAGGAAAGGCTTGGCAGGCTTCTTGAAGACAAAATTCATCACATTTGAAGAAAAAGATAGCACATGTGCATTCACCCAGCAAGAGCTGCAGTTTAGTACAGCACTCAGTAGCACTGTGTATAAATCACATTATATCACGAACTTCAAATAATAAAAATAAAAATAATTAAAAAGACACAGGTCTGATTACCCTGACTTCATGGCTGTTTGGCCTTCCCTTCTGTGCTTGTGTTGTGGTTGTTTTAATCCTCAGCAGCTGATTTGGTCCTAGCCCTGTGCATCACATACCAGCAAACACCTCTGTCTTGATAAAATTTAACAGCAAGATTTCATAAAGATTTTAACATTCTGACATTATTTTGAAATAAGCCCTATGTCAACACACATCCCATTTCCAGATATAGAGAATATGATCTGCCTCTTCATAAGACTGTTCCTGAGACTCAAGTGCCTGGGATATTTTATTTAGATGACTGTCACTGATATGTACATAAGTGCTACGAGGAAGTTTTTATTTAAATTGAATGAATTGGAAGGGAATTCATAGGAGCCACATAATAGGGCTGATCTTGCAGTAGCAGACTGAATAAATAACCATCGCTGAAATTCTTTCTGTATACGCTGCCCCAGTTGTTACAGAGCTGCTATTCTTTGATATGCAGCTCATTTTACAGCTCCTTAAAAGGGCTGTATCAGCCCTTTGCTTGAACAAGTAACTTGGGGACTCATGATGTCAGTGGTAAAGAGACAGAAATGGGAAGGAAGCTCAGATTTTGGGCAGAAGTTGGACCTTGCATTCCAGAGTCTTCAGCACCACCATTCAGTGAGTATATTTTTGAAATATTTTAGCTTTCTTTCTCGTGGAAAACAAACAAACAAACAAACACACAACAAACCAACCACAAAACCAAACCATCCAAACATGAACCACAGTGCAAAGTGATGCAGTGTCATCTTTCTCACTTTTGAGACAGCTCCAGTTACTCCATGCCAGCTCAAACCCTTTTCAAGATACAGCAGAGCAAATGCTCACCAGAACGCTGTTGACTTTGTTGCTGCTGTTAGGAACAATGTAGGCAGCCTTGAAAGAAGGGAAGAATCAAGTACATCTCGCAGCACTGAGAGCTGAAAAATAAACAGCTCAAATATATGTGAGAAAACTCTGAGTAGCAACAAAGTGTATGACCTATAAAGAAGAAATATAGGTCTTCTAAAGTATTTTCCTCTATTCTAATATAAAGCAAAAATTTAAAACTCAAGGATAATATCACTTTTGATAATCCCACAAAATAACATTGAGAGTCAAACCAGGTTTAGCTTGATCTAAATATTTTAACTTCATATTTATTTTTTTTATTCAGATTTAAATAGTGTCTTAAAATGGAATGGAAATACTCCCTCAATTGAACATTTTTGTGTATTATGAAAAGGTTAAAGCAGAGCAGTTCATATTAGCAGAACAGTCTCTCATTTTTTCCATTTTTTCCTGATTTCCAGCTGAAACTTCATTAAAACCGACACCATTTAAATAAGCCTACACTAAAATTTTCCTCTAGAATAAGAACCTATTGAAAGATTCCTGATAGCTCTATTGGTGAAAAAGACTCAAAACCAGAAGGGTGGCGGGGAGTAAATGAACCATAGAATCATAGAACATTAGGTGTTGCAAGGGACCTCTAGTGATCATCGAGTCCAACCCCCTGCCAAAAAGAACAAGAGAAATTATTCTGACTCTACGTGGAGGGTTAATGTAGAAAGGAAGCTGCCAGATTCAGTGTTTCAAGCAAACCAGATAGAGCTGGGAAAGGCAGAGCCCTGGAGGACTGATGGCCAGCCGGCCTGTGGGACTTTGAGCACTGAGAGCGTGGCAGGTGAAGAAAGTTTTGCCTGAAGGCATTGCCTGAAGGATGCGTGAGGACCTGTCCTACAATGCACGCTCCACATTTCATTTTGCGTCGCAGGTGGTTGGCAAATTCTCCTCTGCAAAGGTAGGAGAGCAAAAGGGATATGAACGAATATATTGAAAAAGGGGAAGGAAACAAATGGAAGCAGGATACCAAAAGAGAAGAGAGGATGGAAAAAAAATTCAGAGAAGAACTGAAACAGGCGATGAAAAGGTAGTCTATATTTTAGTGTTTAAAAGAGAAACATGTAAGGAAAGAGGATTTGAGAAAAAGTAAAATACTAAGATATAGCCAGTAAGATAAACCATAATGTTTGGGAAGGAATCTAGCCCAAGAGAAGACCCAAACTACCTAAAGATATTTGTTAAGGTAGAGACTAACCATTGAGAAGAAAGCTTAATCAGAGATGTCAGTCAAATAACTCAGCATTAGTCAGAGAGAATAGCTTTTTTTTTTCCCTTAAACTGCAACTGCCCAAGCAGAAAACAGATGGAAACAGACACATTCACTCCAGCAGACAGTACTACAGTTTGTAGGTCAACAGAAACCCTGACACCTGTAGACGTACAGATGTCTACAGTTCCAGACCCACACAATTAACACCTCTGAACTGGGAGGGGGAGGGAATTAAAATCAAAGTCTTCTTTGATGTATAAAATGTCAGGGTAAAAATACAAATATGGCCAAGAACATGTGTGGAACTGTTCATGTCAAACACGGTTGAGGACTGAACACCTAATTGCTACGGGAGGCAGGCAAATCCCATCACGCAGACCCAACACAGCGAGTTCACAAGGCAGGTACAAAAATAACAGTCACTGTTAAAAACAGCCTGTGAAAAAATTAATTTCCCAGTTGTTCAAAAAGGAAAACCAAACAAGCTACATTAGTTACAGAGCACCCCTACCTTCATCCCAGTTCTTTAGCTGATGACCATAAATAACCAGAACATTTGTGACACTCCATCTATCACTCATTTACAAATATACAGCCTTTGAAATACCGTGGCTTTGTAATAGCCCAAAAGCTGGGAATTCTTCCAACCTAATGCTGCTTGCTGAATGCTGAATCCAATCAGTCATTCATCTTAACATCCGCCACGTTGCTCACTTGCCCTCATTGGCACATGATGACTCTTGAACGTTGTACACTAAAGTTACTGGACAAACAGAATTTGAACGTGACACTTCATAACAACTCCGAACACAAGGTGATCAGCTGACCTTTTTGTCACCCCACTGCAAAACTGTATTTGCAACAGTATATTTGCTAACAGAAAAAGAAAAAAAAAAATAAAAATCATCACTTGATCCAGAAAATTATTTGGATTATAATATTTAGGTTTACTTTATCTTCCACAATTCTCTGTTTATATTGCATTTCTCTTCTGGTTTTTGCATGCAGCAGTAAGATAAAATTTGTTTCTTCTCTATACAGGCATATTTGCTCAGCAAACAATACAAAACTCAGGGAGGAAAAATGTCACTTACAACTCAAGGAGACATAAAAGGGGGGAATGTGCTGTTAGCACATGGACTGAATAGCAAATGAATCACGGTACGAAAGGACAAAAACAATTTCTCACATTCAATATCGTGTATGGGCAGCAGAGCACAGCTAATGTACAGCACATAATCCTTCCTCAGAGAGTGGACTTGAGAATGACATCCTTGAAAGCAACCAAGGCCAAAAGGACTCTACCAGAAGCTGCTTTTTCTTTGCAAATAATAATAATAATAATAAAAATAATAAGTAGCAGTGCAAAAAAAAAAAGTAAATTAATGATAATTCTTCACCATGAAGTTGCCTACTATAAGACTATGTCTAAGGAATTGTCACATGTGCAAAACATTGGTTCCTCTGTAACTGCTGACTTGAATTTGTATTTATTATAAATACCCACAGATGGCGGTAAAGTATATAATGTATACAGCAGATTTGTTCCAAGTTTGCTTTCTCTAATAACCTCTTATTATCAGCTCTCACCATTAATCATGGGCCATTATCTAGGAACTTACTTGGCTGAATCAGAGACGTAGGAATGCCTGTTAGGCCTCTAATCTAAATACATTTGAAAAAATTACACTCACAAAGAAATTATGGGACTTCTAATATGAAGTTCACATCTTTGTTCATGTAAATTTTTTGAGGATCTGATATGGAGAAATGATATTGAGGTAAGCAGCAAAACATGTCAGAAAAACTACCTGGTATTCTCTTTTTTTTTTCCCACCAAGAAAATGCACCTAACAGGCTGAAGCCTATCCTCTAATTTATTTTGGTTCCATGCTGTCTAGACCTATTATTTAATTTTGTCTCTCTTGGTGGTCTATCTGTGAAATTATTTGTATGCATGGAAGGAAAGTGATAAGCTAAAATGCCAATTATCCATTTTTCTGGAATTTAAAAAAAAATATATCTATGCCAGGAATAACAATAAGTTTTATTACAGTTGCATTAAATTCAGTCCATTTGACAAAATTAGCCATAAGACACTTCGAGAGTCTGGTGGTTTTAATTGCAGGATGCCTTATCTAATAGAGAATACATACTTGCTTCTGGCCACATTCACTTCTTTTCCCCTCACTGGTATATTGGGAATATTTGCTCTACCTCTTTATGACTCGCAGCTTTACCAATGTCTAAAATCTTCTGTAAATATGTCATTTCAGATTAGAACTCTGCTTTTGAGGTGCTAATCCAAAATTGGTGGGTTTTTTAAAAAATATATTGTATTTTAAGATATTTAAATCATTTCAGCAGTAGAAAGCTACAAGGTTAAATCGCTATTTTTCAGGCATCTGAACCTTGGCACTGGACACCGGGACAGAGATTCAAACTGGATTGGAGAGTTCGGCTTAAATAATTAGGAAGATTTATTTTAAGGTCTTTTAAGTCATTAATGGAAGCTGTTGAAGAATAGCTACCTATTTAAGAACTCTGAAGTTAAAGAGCTGTTTCCAATGAAAAAATCACTGTACATATACTGGCCTCTGATTGCTCTTACATCATTGCCTCGGTGTGTATGTCCACTAACTGAATTTCAATCAGCGCAGATCTCATTGCAGGCACTAGTTAGTCTCATGGACTAGCAGAACCTGCAATGACTTTGTAAGCACCTCAAGTGAGAGCTACAGGTAAATGATTTGTGAATAATGCAGATACCACTCTGTACTGGCTCCCCTTCCTCACTGGGCTTGATGCTGTAGCTTCTGCTACTACCGCATCCCACACCAGCCCAATTTCTCCCTCAATTAAAAGCCTTTGCTAAAGAAAAGCTCCTAAGCACAGCGGCCTCTGAAGTAAACAGGGCTTTGTGCGAGGTCTGTGCATCATCGCTGCGGAACTCGGAACAAGATCAAGGCCTGGGAAGGTGCTGAATAACACACACATGCAAATGCAGGGGTCAGTTATGACGTGAAGCATGCTAGAAGCAATTGCAAAACAAAAGCTTATTAAAAAATGAAAATAATAAGCCCTATCGGTCTTTTCTCAACTCTATAGTTTGGCCTGACAATGATACAGCTGCAAGATATAAACAACACTACCTTAAAAATGAATAGTTATAAACATATAGATCTTCTATTCATAATTTACATTTTTGAAGACAGAAGTTAATTTTTATTCTTTCACACATGTTAAGGTGAAAAATACCACGGCAATGTATTTATATGCTGACCTTCTAGGAAAACCTATGGCACACTCATAACCTCTGTTATAGCCAGCAGCAAAATTCCCACTGACATCATCGGGGCTGTGACTTCCCCTAATGTCTGAATTTTGGGAAAAGAAATTTGGATCCTCAGTTCACCGATGGAAAAGCTTTCTATCTGTAAACAGGCTCAGCAGCCAGAGAAACTGCAAGGAAACTTCTCACGTGGCATGTCGGGCTTGGGGTGACAAGGTGTGCAGGGCTGAGATCAGGAAGACATACTCTACTCTGAAGAATGAATTCAGACATAGGACCATAAAATCACAAAAGAATCACAAAATGGTAGGGGTTGGAAGGGACCTCTGGAGATCATCTAGTCCAACGACCCTGCTAAAGCAGGTTTGCCCAGAGCAGGTTGCACAGGATCATGTCTGAGTGGGTTCTGAAAGTCTCCAGAGAAGGAGACTCCACCTGTGAGTCTCTGGGGCAGCCTCTGGGCAGCCTGTTCCAGGCTCCATCACCCTCTAAGAAGTTTCTCCTTATGTTTAGGTGGAACTTGCTGCATTCTAGTTTGTGCCCACTGCCCCTTGTCCTTTTGCTAGGCACCACTGAAAAGAGACTGGCCCCAGAAATAGCTCAGAAAGAAACATTCTGTGCAATCACAAGAACATGGTGATTCTGCTTCAAGCAGTGAAAAGGATGCAGGGTATTTTCCTGCTGCAAGCTGGACTCAAAATGCCAGGTGACCCTGCCTTCTCTTGTACGAGAGCATGCGCAGTGATGTTCCGTGCTACAGACTCACCTGGCCACTGCTGAAACGATTTCCCTCGTGACTCTATTTTGGGATGGAAATCTAGGAAGCCATGTTAGCTTCCTGCTCTTACTGGCATCAGATGGGTTAAGCTAGATTCCACAGTTCAATCCTGCTTGTGAGTGCCCAGGGTTTGTGTAGGGTGGTTTGGCGTTTTTTTTAAACCTGTTGACTTTAATGAGGCTTGTGAGTCCTTATGTTTCCAAGGACAGCAGGTTTTTTATTGTTTGACAACTTGAAAAGCAATCTTAAAGGTCAACATCAAAGCTCATCAGCTGCTCTGTAACTCCAACTGATAGAGCAATGACTACCATGGTCGTGACAAAACAGGTTCTTGGGGACAGCGACAAGGAGGAAAACTTGGTGCCCTCTGAGAACATCCAGCTGCTGACCACTTTGTTTTGCTGGCACTAGGAATGTACTGAAATACTTGTCAGCTGGTGGCCTAGTAAGGGAAGAGATAATAGAGGACTGAAAACTACCTTCTAGAGCAAACAGGTTGTGCCTCTTTTCCTCCTCCCTCCAGAACAATGCTGTTCCTTGCTACAGGCTCTGTTGCTCCTCTAGCTATCAACACCTCACAACAGCATATTTGGAACCGGAGAGGCTAAGTTCCATCTCTCTGCCACAGAGAAGGTCTGAGGGACTATAGTATGCAGCTAAGTGAAAAAAAAAAAGGTATTCCACTGAAGTCATCGACTAATTAAATGCTCACACAGGGTACAGCCGATGTTGAGGGCCAAGACCAGTAGACAGCAATTAACCTAAAGAAATAGCAGTTCTTTATTTCCATGAGCAGTATACATTAGAAAACTTTTCTATATTCATTTCAGCACATACCTACATGTATTAACAAAACCAAAAAGCAGCAAGAGAGAGCTATACATGGAGAATTTAGATGTGATATTAATTTCATCATAAGAAAATATTTACAAGGCAGATGTGAAAGCTTTGGCATCACCTCCCTCTGCATCATATTACTGCAGAATTACAGGTGCACGTGTGTGTTCAGCCACCTCATCATACATGGTCTCAGACATGGACAGTGTTCCTTGTAGCTGAAAAGTACAAAGGGAGATGAGCTGAGGAAGGAATACTGATGGGCTACATATGTCCTACAAAAAAAAATAATTCAGGAAATGCACCTTTGTAACAGAGGGCCTTGGAACAGGTTCCCAGAAGATGCTGGAGTCTCCATCCCTAGAGATTTCCAAAGCTTGACGAGGCACAGACCTCAGACCTGACTTAACCTTGATGTTAGTCCTACTTATAGATGATGCTGGACAAGATGGACTCTGTCAGTTCTTTCCAACCTATTTTTTTTTCAATAATTCTATCACTTTAAGAGCCAAGGGGAAGTTGGATGACTTTTAACAAAAACAACAACACACATTTTTAATAATGAGGACTATTCAGCACTGAGGAAAAAACCAACAAACCAACAACCAGCAAAACCTCCCCAAACACAACTAAAAGTTAAAAGTTTAATCCTTAGTTAAATATTATTCTCTTTTTCCTTGTCTGTTCTTGCTTCTTTCTACTGCCTGTCACACACAAAATCACATAAAAACTACAGCAGGGGAAAAAAAACATTCCTAAAATGAAAATGCGATGATAAGGTTTGATCTGCGTGTCATATCACAACCCTGCACAGAGCCTACACCTAATAAATCTTACTCCTGATAAAACAGTATTAGGCACAGTTACAAGACTGGAATCCAGACTGATCTAAGATCATAACCACGAGTGTACTTCAGCCAGTGTAGCACGGGCTATGGGCAGGCAACAGGGTGCAATTTCCTTCCTGGCATATGTGAACCAGCTCCAGGACTATTGAATCGACTGTTTCAAGCAGTTTAGGTTTATTACTTCATAGGATATTTGTAGAGACTGTAAATTTTATCTGGGTCCTCCTCATACATCTGCTTTCTAAGGCCTGTTGGCAATGAATACAAGGGGATCTATATCACGTCACGCCTGGAGACTGATGCTGTGAGTTCTTGTTACTACCCTTAGCTCCACTACTAGAGGTGCCTCTACCAGTACTGGAACATGGCCAAGATGAAGAAGGTGTAGCTCTAATGGACTCTGGGGTGAGGAGAAGGGCAAAAAGAAAGAATAAAGGAAAAAAAAAAACCAAAACAAACAAACACCAAAAAAACCCTAAAAACCAACACTGCTCCAGAATGACTAAAACTTTTCTAAAACAGAAGTCAAGAGTGACCACTGAGCAGTAAGCTGTCGCCTCACAAGCCAGGTGGGAGGGGAGGAGGAGAAGAGGCATGTTGCAAGAAATCAAATGCACATCGTGTTCTAGAAGAATGGGGAAAGCTCCCACACAATGAGACCTGCAAAGCTCCAACTATAGTACAGCAGAATTATAGTGGCTACCAAATGTAGGACGATGAAAATCAGTTCTGAAAAAGCATATCACAAGTGAACACTGTACTTATCCCCTCCCCTTGGAATAACCGCGCTGCAGCAGCAGCACCATTTCTAGGTTCTGTCACGAGATCCTTGCAAAAATCCTGCAGACTCTGCTTTTCGAAAGAACAATAATGAAAAAATAAAGTCCTGTGGTGTTTTCCCTCTATCAGCCCTGTTTATGAATTCATAGCGCAGCATGAAGGTTATTAAAATCCCATATGTGAGAACCACACACAGCACAAGGAGATAGGAATTGGCATTGCACAGAGATAATGCTGTCTAATGGGCAAAACAAGGAGCATGGTTTCATTCTCACTCAGAGTACATTTGGAAAGGGCAAAGCATCTGGCCACTGCTCTTTGATAGCCGACCAGACACAAACCATTTCTTCTTCTTACTTGTTGATTAAAAAGTTAAAAGTAAAGAGCATGGCTGTTATCTTGCTGGGCCTTGATACTCCCAGGACATCCTTTTACCACAAACCATTTGACGTGGTGCGGGTGGGTTAAGAGCTATTTGGGCGACACAGATACAGGAACTATTAAACACTTTGTTGCTTACTTCCAGATACACATATTTGAAATCAAAATGTAATTAACCGTGGAGATAACCAGTGCACCTCACAAATTTATTCTACAGTCCTGCCTATACTAATTATTTTCCAAAATTATTCATTTATTTCCCATTTTATTGTAGAAACAAACCAGTTAATGCTGTGCTTTATTTTGCTGCCAAGAATGTTTTGGTCCCAAGTAGCATAGAGCTACTCTGAACACTATCAGCAGCTGGAAAAACTTCAAAAAAAACCCAAAACAACCCACAATTGTTTTGGAAAAAAAGGTTTATGGTAAAACCCCAAAGAACAAATCACAGGCATGCACAAAAATGTTTCTCCGGTTTTCAAATTCTCTGAAAATTTATTAAAGAGAATTCAACCCCCAGTCCATAATTCTAAAAACCTTGAGTAAAATTTAGTGTCTAAAACATACTCTGCTTAAGTACAACAATCAAAGGTTTGCAAGGCTGTGTCTGTCTTGTCTGTATGATCAACCAGCCATCACAGCGAGACCACGGGAGTCCGACAGTAGCCGTCACTGGTGACAGAGATGGAGAGCACTCCGAAAGAGGAAAGTCAGGATCTGCCATGAAGCAATGCGAGGCAAAATCATCTTCTGGCAGGACTAAAATCCATGTGCTTCCTTGCCACTCTCCTGCATAGTGCTGAGGAGGGTTTTCTTCTCATTCATATCTCTAGGATCACACCCTGCTGCTCAGTCTCCCCCACTTGAACAATCAGAACTGGGATGATGCTGTGAGGTTTGTCTTCAGATCTGAACTTTCTCTAATTTCAGCAGTGTTCAGGCTCAAGATTCTCATCTATACCAAATTATACACTCCTTCAGCTGCACCTTTCCATCTTGTCACTATGTGATAGGCCCCACCACAATACTACACCATCTGTTCCAACGGTTGGATACGACTTACATGCTTACAATCAGCATCACTACAATCAACATCAGAAATTATAATCTATATCAATATTTTACAGAGGCAAAGGAGGGATGGCAGTGAAAAGAAATTAACTTTCATAACTAAAATGTAAAAACCTTTCCCTCCAGTGACTCCAGCCTTCTAAACTGTCTTTATGCATGAGACAATTTGACTTGGTATTTGCTACCTGACATACTTTGGAACAGGAGCCACACAACAATAAATACATAAAACATACCAATAATTTTCTGTAGCATGTCATTTCAAAGAGAGACAGTTATCCTTTCTATCACCCTCACAACTAAAGCTACAGTCTGGTATTTAATAGTGTTCTGATTGTGATGAATATTTGTTTTTAATTTATTAATTTGTTTTAAATGCGTTCTGATACTGCTTTCTTTGGAGGGTTGGAGTAGAACAGAGTTTTCTGAGCCTCTACTGATTTGAATTTAGAGCACTGTCTGAAGAGTAAGAGCTGATATATGCAAGACAGGAGATATGACAGCAGGAGACCTGATGATACTGGAGCTCAGGAACTCAGTTCCATAGGCATTTCCAAGATAACAGAAGCACTCAAGATGCAAAGTGGACTCCTTGCCACATCACGTGATGAATGAGACATTCAGTTTGACCTTGGTGCCAAAGGAAAACACGGTTGTATCTGTAAATGCTGATGTATTGATTCCCCAATTTCAGTATAGCTGCATTGTTAACATGGACACCAGAACTTCACTGCTCAGCACAGAGGCTTGTGAACACTTGCACCTTTAAGACATTTTTCTTTGTTTCATTATTTTTATTACTGCCACCTTATAAAAGACTGCATTTTCTTACCAGGAAGCAGTCTGTGGTTTTTCCAGTGACAGCTCATTGCCTGTGATACAGGGGAATTCAGAACCCCCAAATGCTGGCCCTTTGTATTCTTACAGAGTAGTCAGGAACACAGAGCTCAATCTTCAACTGCCTTGAAGGGAGAAGCAAAGAGAGGAAACCAACTACTTCTAATCGAGGCTGCAGCTAAAGAAGAGTCCAGCCTCACTTAGAAATTGGAACAGGTCAACAGAAGTTTAATTTCTGAAGATTTCTGGTAGGGAAACCTAGTAGTGATGGTTGTCTTGAGCGCTTGGCCTAAGAATATACATGCAATCATTTATTCCATAGGGATGCCAAAATTTTATTGCCTGAACATGAATTTATAAGGCTGGTGATAGTAATTTATATTTTTTTTCCAGATTCATGAAGGAATGATTTCTGGTTTTGAAAAGGCACAGCTACAGTGTAATTGCATTGCACAATGACAGTCCCTGCACCTTGGAGGAGGTGGCAGGTTAGGTCACCTTCTAGAAGGGTGCAAACAACCCTTTTTAAAGAAGCAGATGAGGAAACATGCTCTTCAGGGTTGGGAGATGTTCTGATGCTGCAAAATAGTTAAGGTCAGCTCTCCTGTTTCTTATACTATCAGATTATTTTTGCTTTAATCACAAGCTCAGAGTTCTCTGCTGTGCTGAAGGTAAGAGCCCATCCTTATGAGGAAAACTCCATTTTGCTTTTCCCTTAGCTCCTCCTCAGAAGCCTTACTTTACCTCTATCAAATTAGAAGAAAAAACAAAGCAAACCAAACAAACAAACAAACAAACAAAAAAAAAGGCAAAAAAAAAGAGAGAGAGAGGAGAAATACTGACTTTTGTTCTCCTGACCTTGGGAAATAAAAATTCACTAGAGCTTCCCTTCATCTTCCCACTTCTTTTCTGCCAAGTCACAGAACAAAATAAATATCCAACCACAACAACAACAAAAGTCTATCAGTCTTTTGAATACTTTTGAGACAGAAATCACTTAGAAGCGATGTGTCAGGGCACCTTGCCTGTTTCTTCCTCTCCCCTTCTCAGTCAAAGGATGGTATTGAAAAAGCAAAAGCATTTATAAGTGCTGTTTGGGGCATAAAATCCCATGCCATCCATCTCTCACTAGGACAAATTTTGAAAAGAAAAGCACTTAGAAGTCTCTTTTGTCTCCATCGACATTATGCCTTTTCTCAGATGTGTTTTGAAATAAAAATAGAAATGAAATGCTATTTTCACTGTTTTGATGTTCAAATCGGGCTTGTCTCCTCTAATTTCTTCCTTCCGCCTTTGCTCTGTAACAAACCGTTTTGGTGCATACTTCATTCCCTTTCTCCTTTTAATCTCAACATCCCCCTCCCCATTCAAGTAACAGGATTATGATGCTATAATCTTATTCTGAGCATGACCTTTGATTTCTATGGATTTCCGTTCTAAAAAAAAAGAAGATACATCCATCCTGCTGGCCAGATGACAGCAATATAAAAACATTTAGCTAATTTAATTGATCCATTAAGTTTCTAAAGCGGGGCAACCATCACTGCCAATGGCAGTCAGCTCCTGAGCTGCAAACGTGTGCTCGGTGGCAGCAAAACCATCAATACAGTTTTTAAAAACTAAAAACAGCAAACGTAATCCTGAGACGTACATAAAAGGTTTTGAAATCATCTTTTCTCTCTATTCAGCAGCAACAATAGTAAATTCAGTCTGGGCATTTGACTTCAGCAGAGATTTGGATCAGCTGCTGAAAGGCCAGAAAAAGTAGAAAGAATAATCCATGCCCTAGAAAACTTAACCAGCAATGGAAGAACTGGGTTAGGGCAGAGAAGACAAAATGGAGGAGATGTGATAAATGTTTCCAAATATGTAAAACACGCCGCAAAGGATTCTCCACATCTTTCCTACATGAGCAGGGTGGTAGCAAAGGAGATTTGGGTGAGACTTTAAGCAGCTTTCTAGCAAGTGATACACTAAAACGTAGTTATAAACAACCTTGCCAGGGGCACAATTCCACACCAGCTAACTCCTGAGGTCCTTTCTTGCCCTATTTTGTGTGATTCGGTGAGGTTTAGTAGGCTGATATCCATAGATCACTTCACAATTTAGCCTTCTTGGGTGACACTGAAGAAAGGAGGTGATACTCCTCGCTGTACAGCAACAGCCTCTGGCTCAGCACAACATGGGACGGTGGCTACCCAGGCTTCCTTCAGTGAGAGGGCAGCTGGGAAGGCGTGTGCATCTCTACCAGTGTAACTCGGGTACTAATAAAGCAACCTGCACTTTGACAAACCGTAATCCCTGGATGGAGAAATCAGTAAAATGAGAACAAAACTCATTCTCCATAATGTGGCAGCAGCAGTAATAAAAACTTCCAACTTCGTGGAAAGTCAAGAATATTTTGCTAAATATTAATGGTTGTTTTAAAACACTTCCATGTGCTTCTGACTTTCAAGTTCAAGCTACAGCAAAATGAAACTGACATGGAGGTATTTGCTAGCCCACCACCTTTAAAGATTTCTGCTGAAGCCCTGTTTAAATGCAACAGAAGAGTTGCAGTCAACCTTTCTTTCCTCTAAATCTTTTTGAACATTACCTGAAGTATTCCCAGCAAAGCCCTGCTTCTTGACAACAGTAGATATAAAGCTGTCTTTGAGTAAAAGCTGTATTTCTTCTTAGTTTATGATAGCTTTAGACTTCCTAGCCTCTTTTCCTTTTTTTTTTTTTTTTTCCAGGAGAAAGAATAGGAGTAATTGTGGAATAAAGTATCATTCATCATGAGTAAGGATGTCAGGTTCTGTTCTATTGTAAGCTGTGTCAAATGATAAGCAATTAGGCTCTGCTTTCAAGGCTGCTTATATAAAAAATATTTTGTATGAGCTACTTTTAAAAAAAGTGGCCAATGTACATATGACAGTCTGGAGTGGTGACACGTCTGCATTGGCTGTGATGTTAAATGCATATTTCAAGTATAAGAATTTATATCCGTGCAAAAAAAAATGTTGTTTTTGAAGTCAATGTGAGGGTGTGCATTTTCACATCTTTCTGATCAGCTCTGCACTGTCACTTCTCCAAAATCTTTGTCATGTTGTCAGCATCATCTTCATATATAGCTGCCAGTAGAAAATGAATCAGGCACTACAAATTGCTCAAGGGCAATGAAGCCTTGAAGGAACCTTCTGCAGAAAGTTTCTGAACACAGCCTCAGTCTGCTGCACTCTGAATTTCCTTACTGGGATTCTCCCATGAAGGCAAACATAAGTTTGTTTACTGCATTGGCAGCATATGTGTCCTATGGTAAAGAACCACTAGTTTGTGGCTACTGCATTTGATATTTATTAAAGAAAAATATAGTTATGAATGTTTCAAGAACAACGATGTGCGGCTTAGTTCCAAGCTCTTGCAAGCTTACACAATAACAAGTAACTGCTTCATTTGTAAAAAACAGATAACGGGGTTCCAATGGAAATAACCCTGGCACATCCTGAGTGCATGTTGTGTAATCTCTGAAGCCCCTTGCATCCCAGAGGTGCTGTGTAACCCGACATTCGGTTTAACATCAAGGAAAACCCATCACTTATGGAAATGCACAGGTAGAGATTCTGCTGCAGCAGATTCCCACCTCCATCACTACACCTGAACTTGTCCAGTGAACTACAGACCGGCCCCAATACATGCAAAGTGGTTTAAGTCTTGAACAGGTCTCTCTGGCAGAGATCAGTCTGTCTACTGCACCTCCCGGACGGGAAGCAAATGCGGCAGTCACCCAGAGCTCGCTGGAAACAGGACCATTCCACATGGCTACACCACAGAGGGGCTCTGCTGCCACAGGAGGAAAAGGTTATAAGGCAAAATAAAGACTACATGCTGAGGAAAGACAGACTGTAAAAGCTGATGTGCTTTGATTATTGGCACCGGGACAGAGTCATAAGATTTTTTTTGTGCTGTCTTTAACTTTACCCTTGTAAATATTAAATGCAATAGCACAACAAGGTCACGCTATTCAGCACAATGATGCTGCGATTTTTTCCTAAGATGCTACCTTTGGACCACTATTCTACCTATTTACTTACCAATTCAACAGGAGTACCCATACGTCAAGATTTATACTACTGGTAATTAAAATCAAAACCAAAGAAATCCTGCCCTTGTATGCGTCTGCTACTGCACACGATGTCATTGCAGGGAAAAGGAACAGAGGACCTCATTCTTCTTTCACACTGATGTACACCTGAAATCCTGGGTAAGCCGTTTATGCTGGTGGCGGAAATAAGAAACCTGCCCTGTGAATTGTAAACCACTATAGAGAGATCTTAAAAAAAAAAAATAAAAAGGAAGGTGAAGAGACTGCACGAGTTTCTGCTGAAAAACTGCTGTGCTGAGGGGAGATACTGCTTCTGGTTTACAATTGTATTTTTTACTTTTGTCCTTGCTGCTGAGCACAGAAAATACCAATTTTGTTCCTCAAAAGCATGATACATAGGGAATAATAATGAATACAGATATCCTTTAAACCAAGATCAACTCGTTGAAAAGACCTTGGTTATAAACAGGTGGTATTGGTAAAGGGGGTACGTAAGAGTACAGATGAAAGGCAATTATGAGGGTAATGAAACAACCCCTTTGCAGAAGCAATAAAGCACAGAGGAGGAAAGGTTGCGTCTGTCCATGGGTACATTTTCACATTTAGGAGTCTGAACTTCGGCAGTCATATCCATTTCTGAATTTTTAAGTTGGCAGGGTGGCCATCATCTGATATCGAGGTATTTCCCAAAGAAATAATGTTTTTTCTAGCTTTGGAGCAAATGCATTAAAAATTACGTATACCTCGTGCACCCTTGGACTCTAAGCCTAATAGTGGCACCTAATAAGCAGCACATTCTTCTGTATAGGCCTTCTAGAATCAGTAGCATTATTCCTGGAGGGAGCTACTGCTCACCAGACCCCACAGTATTGCAGTTTGAGGCAACATTCATATTTATGCAGTTTTGTTTGTGCTGTGTAACATTTGCTTCCTCCTGTGGAGAGACTCCACAGATCGATGCAGGAAGGGAGACACCGGAAGAGAAGCTGAGCAAGGCAGAAGGTAGGCAGGGACAGCAGAGCCCATATGAAGCCAAAGTCTACAAGACAGTAAATAATATATACCTTAGGGATCCTGGCCTAGGGGACTAAATCTGAGTTGACAACTTTTAATGGCAAGACTAAGACCTTGTCCTGTTCAAGGATCTGGTAGAAATACCTGACTGGGGTGCGTGAGAGTCAAGAAGGTGGAACCAGACTCTTCTCAGTGGTGCACAGTAATAGGACAAGATATGATGGGCATGAACAGAAATACAGGAAATTCTGTTCAAAGCTATAAAAAAAACCCTTTATATTGTGATGGTGGTTGAACACTGGAAGAGGTTGCCCAGAGATGCTGAGCAGCTGCCATCCATGGAGTTATTCAAACACAACCGGACAAAAACTTGAGCAGCTTGCTCAATCTGGCTCTGCTTGGAGGAGAGAGGTTGGAACAGATGATCTCCAGAGTGTCCAAACCAAACGCAAGTATCTTGATCAACCCCAACAGCGCTATGTTTACAGGAAAGATCAGTCACAAGAGTTTTGTGGGTTTGGTTTTTTTTTTTTCCCTTAAAAAAAGGAAGGCTGTGTGTAAAAACTATCAGCTTGAAACCCTCTCACTCTTCAGCAAAGAAAAAGGTGTAAGGCTGGACATATTTTTTTCTGGATCTCAGAAAATGATTTGATACTGCTTCATCCCACAGATTAATTTCTAAAGTGGGAAAGCATGGCATTGAGAAAGACAGAAAACAGAGCAGGTTATAAATCTTTCCATAGAGAAGAAAACAAGGATGTCTATAAAAGGAACATTTCAAGGTTTTAGCATAGAGAACATGTAGTGCCACACGGGTACCTACTAGAACCACTTAAGCTTTTTTTATACCCTTTTTTGCCATTACAAAGAAAATTAATCGGGGCATCTAACCTAAGTCAAATACAGAAATAGAAAAGGATAATAAAAATTTTCTCCCAAGAAGAAACAAATGAACTACAACCTGCTACGGTAGCCAGTGGACCTTTCTTGGACACAGTGGGATAATTTCCAGTGTAACACGTAGTTTCTGTCAGTGCTCAGCAATATCTAACAGATATGCAAATAACACAGATTTAAAAAAAATAAGTTTTCATTACATATTACAGTTCCTGCTAAATGTATTTTATTGCTTTTTAGTGTTACTAGCATCAAGCTGTGATTGTACAGAAATTCAAAGAGGTCCAGAGGAACTGATCTGAGTTGGCTGGTTTTCAATGCAAGCCTACAGAGAGCTGAAATCACAGTTTAGGGACAAAATATCAGCACGTTGTATGCAATCCCTGGACAACACTAGCCAAGCCTTAAAGTGCCCAAACTCAAATACTATCGTCTCCTCTATATCCACAGTGTAGATAATTGCACCAAAGCAATGAAGAATGAGAGGAAACGGTTTATATAAGTTGACCTATTTTTCGTTTGGTTGGTTGGTTTTGGTTTGTTTTGTTAGGTTTTGTTGTTTTTTTTTAATTTACAATTCTGTATAGGGGCAGCCTGTGTTCTGGGGAACTAACCCAGGAATCAAAATACGTACAGACCACACATACCCAGGTTTGTTCTGACAGGTTAAACCCATGTCTTACAAAGGGGTGCAGAAGGAATGGTACGGTGAAGCATGAGCTCCTGAGATGGAATGGCAGTAAAAATCATGTAGACTAAATGATAAAAGGAAGGAATGAACTGTACAACACCCAGCAGAAGGAAAAGGTTTGGCGGTGATGATAAATTATACACTAAGCCACCTGTGCAGTGTATTTTCAATTGATGTTGTTTTCTGAAACCATCAGAGAGTAGGAGCAAATTAGAAATACTTTAGTAAATAGCCTGAGCTCTGATATTTGCAAGCAGGAAGTTTAGTGTGGATTAAAAATACAGCAGGAAATCAACCAAAGTCACGGGTTTCCATGGTAGAAGCAAATCATTAAAAAAAAAAAATAGAAGAAAGAGAATTGAGGGAACATCTTCATGTTGTATAAACATGTCTTAGCTTCACTGCCTTCACCCATTGACTATCTCATATTAACTTTTACAAATTGCAGTTAATTCAACCAATACAGAAATTAGCATGTGCTTAAATGCTTTGGGAGCCAAACACATGGAAAATCAATGTCACTATCTGGTTTTGGATGAGGCCCCCGTTAAAAATATCTGGTGCTAATCATGAGCCAAAGTGCTTTGCTAAACAAGTATCAAAGATCTCACAGAGGTCATTTCTGCCTGTATGTAAGCACTTAAATGCCACTAGTATCTCTGAGATACCAAGTTTTAAACAATGTAAAATGAAAGCATTTTGACACAGCATTTTGTCAGAACAGCTTCTTCTAGAAGCCTAAATGTAGCAGCAGAAGATATTGTAACTTCTGGATAAGTACTAAGTTTCACATGTACTTTGGCTTGACCTGTCATCCTTCTTCGCTATCATCTGGTCATCTACATTCTCAGTGTTTCTAATTTTAAATCACACGAACAGGGTGTTACAGGAAAATGTGACTTTACAAATCCTTTTCTAGTAAAGTGAACAATGTGTCACAAATTTCAGATACGGAGCTCGGAATAACAAAGGATCTGAAAAGCTTCTGTAATTTACATATATTCCAAGACTGTCAGAGTTTGTACCAACCTAAGTCTTAAAATATATTCCAAAGGACTTCACAATATGAGATAAAACAATAATTTTAGGCTATGCTATAATGTAATTCATTGCCAAATGATTTCCATTCTGTTTCTAAAAGAGAAAGCTTTATAAGAATAGAAAGCTTTGTAAAAGTCTGATAAAATTGATATAAAAACTGCAATAGAAGAGTCAATATAATTTCAGAGTTAGCCATCTATTTTCACTACTACTTTAGGTATTTTGTGAAAGACTTTCACGATCTTAGAGATTTTTAGAGACTTTCCTGAATGTTGAACAATCAAAAGATGCAATTAAAGACAGCTGCAATGGAAAACTAAAATAAATATTAAGTATTAAATGCAAGTAAAAGGTCTCTTGCAGATTATTTTTTGTCATAAAATAAATTATACTATGCTTTTTTCATTCTATTACTAAAATACATCTCCTTAAAGGAGGGAGGGGGGGAAAAAAATAAATCCCCTTCATTCCTGTGCATCAAAGTCTAATTATAGCACACTTGACTAGTCCAAGAACTACTGGTTCTGGAAAAAAATACAGATAGTGCATCGTGGACTGATACATAACGCAGACACCTCCATACACCATTTCTTCTTGTCATGATGACAGCTTATTTCAGGTAAAATCTTAGAAAAGGGATGGAAAATAAGTGAATTATGTGTTTGTGGGGAGCACAAGATGAAAAAAAGGTTGAGTTTTTCAGGCTTTCTAATCCTGAACCTATCATCTGGGTTGGTACTTTGATGCTATTACTAATGCTGAAGATTCCCTAACAACACCAGATGTCCCTTTGGTATGAAGATAGATTTAGCATGAATAAGAATATAAGAACATAGTTTTACAAGGGAGCAAGACTGCTTAAATTCTGCAGGCTCTTAGGGACAGCCTGTGAAGGTGAACGTGCAGTGGAGCAAAGGAGGTGCCTTTAGGAATGCATTCTGGCAAAGGTGGATCTGACTCTCCCATCCTTACATTCCAGTACCTCCTGTTTCGCCCCTTTGCTCTAACAGGTAGGTAAAGGGGACCTGGCATCCGATGAGCAATTTAGATATCCAGGCAACTCATTGCAACCAAGAAGCATAGGGAAGAAAGCCCTTGCTCAACCCTTGGCCATATTTGTATTCAAGTGAGGGCATATTTCAGACTAAGAGCATCCTACTTCAAGTAGACATCTTACGGTGCAATTGTAGAGGCATAGCTCGGGAGAGCAGCATCACTGAGGCACCGAAGTAATTTATTTGCATGCACAAGACAAGAAGTCTGAATAAACCTTTATAGTCATTCTCCCGTCCCAGTCTCTCCATTTTTTTTTTTATTCCAATTTTACATCAATTGTTCTTCACTGACACTCTGAAAAGTTCCAAATCACACAAGCTGTTAATGCCAATTAGAAGGCTGCACTTTAGAACCAAAATATCTGTCTCCAGATGATATTTTTCCAAAAGGAGAAATGGATGAAATAAAATTATCTTCCAAAATGAGGGCCACAGCTAAAGTCTACTCCCATTCAGGGAGAAGAGTCTTTGGAACACAGTTCTCATTAAAAAGATGTTCCTTCCACACCATCATCAAGAAGCCGTGAAAAATAAATGTAAAAGCAGAACTAGAAAGAACACATCATAACATGTAAGAAAAGAGACTGCACCGAAAACATAACTAATTTCTTTAAAACAATTAAGCAAAGCAAACAAATCCATCATCAGTGATGTAAACCCTTCAAAACTCTGACAGCCTGAAGTTTCCTGCTCGACAGCATGATATCCGAGGTTCACCGCAAACCCCCGTTTATCCAACTAACTGCATTCCTCAGTAGTTCTACCTAATTAACAGCTTGGCAACGAAGGAGGCGATGGGGAGCATATATATGTAAATACACCGAAAATATGCTAGGGAACATTAAATGTGTAAAATCAAGCATTGAAAATTTAGGGAAGTGTCAGAATTAAGGTTGCTGTGCAGCCCTAATTGGGCAACCGTGTGTGCACGCATTATGATACTGTCTTTAATTACCCAACCACCTACTATTTTTTCCACTGGACCCCTGCCTGCACTGCCTGACATAACGAGCAGCTAGTCAATGCCTTTGTTTTCTTGTTATTAGTCAAATGTGTCCCCATGCCTCATTTATTGAGCACTATTCACACCCTGCTCTGAGACTTATTAATTCCTGCCTGGGCTGTCATACAACACTTAAAGTAGCTCCTCACTTCTCAAACACTGTTCTAAAGAGAAACAGGGAAAGACTGTATTAGTCCTCTTCAGCAGAAGGGGTCTGAGAAATTAAAGTGGAATTTATAAATTAAATTAAGTAGTACACACTCACTGACACACAGAACCTGGAGCAATTAGAATTCTTTGGTAATTTGTATATTCAAATAATTTTCACTGACTTGAGCTATCTCTGTGAAACATCAGTGCTTCATAAATCAGGCCCAAGGGTCTCAAACTCAGCATTCAGAAAGTAAACAACACACAATTAGTAAAAACACGGCTTGATTAGATTGGAATCAAAGAGTAAATCTGTAACAGAGGCAAGAATAGACTCCAGCAGCTAACACCAATGCTTAACCATGACAGCCTTGCCCTCCCTTCTTTAACATCCCCAACTCCTTCACACCTTGCCGCTTCTTCAGCAAATGAGGCAGCAGTCCTGGCAACCTTCTTTATACAGTTAGAGCTGGCACCCAAAATGGTAAAATCTGGACAACGAATGAGGCTGAAGTTGTCCCACTATTTGCAGCCGTGAATACACCACCAAAGTCTGAATGAAAAGGGGAGAGGTGATTTCAATTATGACATTTCCCAGCTCCTCAACCTTGACTTTGCAGCCCTACTAGTATTATGTCAGCTTCAAAGGTGCACAAATGTACCCAAAATCCCAAGAAATCTGCCCACAGCACAGTAACAACGCCTACATTGTCCATGTCAGGGCCGGCACCTTCCTGTCCATCATACAGATTTTGGTCAGTTCAACTAACACAGCAGAGTACCACCCTCTGCTTCAGTAGCCACATTATTTTCTTTTTTTTTTTTTAAATACATTTTTCCCTGGCCAACAAATATGCCATCAAGAAATAAAATAACTCACATTAAAGAAACACCCAAAGTTTTGAGTCTAATAGATGGCTGTATTTCAAAATTCATTCTGTAAATAAATTAGGAGATGTTTAACAAGACTATGTTCTATATTGCTTTTTGTCTTTTTCACCCACCAATTGTGTTTTGAGAAAACTATTTACTGGGCATACAAACCCACTGTCTCACAAGCATAGCAAAGCAAATGTTGAGAGGTCAGAACAGTGGCCTTGCACTCAAAAGCCTGGGCTGTGGTCTGCTCTGCTACTGACCTGCTTTGGTGCCTCAGGTAAATGACACCCTCAAGGTCTCACTTTCCCAGCCTGCAAAATGGGATTGATACTTGAGCTGAAAAGGTACTGTCTGGACTTTTCCAACTGAAATGATTCTGTGATTCCACGCCTTGTTACATTGCTGAAAAAATGCCTCGTTACCTCAAACCTCTCCACGGGTAAAACTGTGTGTGAAGGCAAAGTATTTAGTGTGGTCCATTTAGTTAGAGAATTACCCTGTATCCTGCAAAAGCCCCGCTTGCTCCCTGTGCACGGAGATCAGTGGAGCTACAGCTCAGAGCTTTGAGGTGTCATCCTGCAGGGACAGCGAGCAGACAGGTAGGTCAGTTCCAGGGAAGCACAGCAGGGGAAACCTGAGGCACTGGCACATGCCCCATCAGACAAATTTAAAAGGAATTAAAATTTTTGCAAAGTCCTCTTCACTTGATGTGGATTTAGCTACTGGTCAACTCTAGATACGATACAATAACTGCAAGGACCCTACAATGGATGAATAAAGCCTTTCTCAGGTGCTCACATCCTGTGCACAGCACATGTTCAGATATTAGAATTGGGAATTTAGAATAGATTTCAACTGACTACTTAAGTATAAAGAGGTTGTCTCACTGCTAGTAAAATATAATTAGCAGAGTGACATCACATTTACTTATTAATTCTATTTCTTTGGTACCGACACTACAGGAACTGCAGCAATAAAAATTATCATCAGCAAAAATATTTTCTGATGATAGTTTTGGGGGTTTTTTTTTCTCCTGTTAGCTCTGCAAAGCATATTAATCCTGAAAGAATGACATTTACTTTCAGGTTTGCACAGAAGTGTGTACAACTACAAACGTTAACTGCCAGGACATCATCTGCAGTATGCTTGTCTTAGTTCAGATGTATGCTTTCTGTTTGGAGCACAGCTGTTCATATCTCCCACCATGAGCTTCAGGGCTGTAAATACCTCCTCTGTTGAGGGCTACATTCCCAAAGTACTGCACTGGGGCCACACGTGCAGACTGTGTTAGTGCTAATGTAAGCAGGGCGCTGCAAATCCACACACAGCACTTAGAAAATGCAGACCACAGACCTTGACCCCACCACTTTGCCACTGAACCAGAATTGCTCTATTTAATGCCGAGACTGTGACATAAATCAGGTTTTTCAAAAGGCATTTATTCAGCTAAAAGGACTCGTTCGGGGATAAAATGTAAATAGATCGTGCTGCAGAACTGCCTTATCAAAGCAAATTACTGCCAGCAACCCGGAAAACAAAATAATTTGGAAACTGGAGGTAAGATTGTCTGGGGTCTATTGCCACATTTTTTTTTCAGCAGTAGAAGGCTGCATTGCGTTTAGCTCAATTTCTTTACTTCTGGGTTTCAAAACCAAGTCCTTTGCCAGTCAGCATAACACAGCTAGCAGCACTATTGCCTCTACGTTAGAAGGTCAGAGATGCACATCTCTGACAGAGACACGGGCTTGCATCCAACGCTGATGCTGCAACAGAGCATTTGGGGGCTGTCGTTGCACAGTTAGAGCTGCCTGCCTTCAGATGAGACATTAAATCAAGGTCATTTCTGCCCATCAGTGGGGACCACCTGGGTGAAAGGTAACAATCTCATGGCTATTTTCACAACAGTAGGACAGAAGCACGACGGTATTAACAATATTTGCTCCTAACAAATAGCTTCTGGTATCTGAGATTCTTTGGAAGCAACTGTTAAGCAAAATAATAGAAGTCCCTGGGACTATCTAAACGATGTCAATGTTGTTCCCTCCTTCCTGTGCAAAGCTTTCTCTGTTTAGGAGGAGGGTAGCCTACTCCTAAGCACAATGAGAGTACTGAGTTCAAGTAGCCATTAATAGAGATTGTATAGGTGTAGCATAGACTTCTCTTTCTTTAGAAATACAGATTCATGAATTTCCAGTTTCCTGAAGGCAAATTTGCAACAATAATTATTAAATTAGGTTAGTGTCATTCAGTCAGTCTGCTGCTTTAGGGAGAAGGAAAAGTGCAAGAAATGTAAGAGCAAGGGAAGTAAAAGCTATTTCTGCACCATTTTCCTCTGAGCCCAAAAGTCAAGGTTATTCTGTGGCTGGTGATAGAGGTGATGGGTTTGGTGGCCATATACCCACCCTGTGACCTGGCTTTGTGACTAACAGGGAGAGAATCAGATGAACAGACATGGGCATTTTTTAGCTTTCACTGGATCAACCTATATTGTAAGATCAAGAGCAGAAATAAAGAAAGGTAGAGCCACCAATGGATGTCAGGCCGTCACTCTGAAAGTGGTGAAATGTCACATCTTTTAATAAGAGCTAGAACAATACAGAGATGATGTACCAGGATGGCATGGAAGCATGGTGTACTACACTCAGTGAACACGGGCAGTCACAGAAATCTCCTGTTCTGGTCAAGGATTTTACCTAATTCTTTATGGACCAAGACCAAGCAAGAAGATTTTTTTATTTATTTTCTTTTTTTAAATCAGACACTGTCTGAAGCACAGATGAAGAGGAATCATCAGCCTATAAAGGAACCTTTGGGTACAGCACAAGATTTGATGAAAAAAATAATAGGAATCTGAACTGATTTGCAGCCAATAAATTAAAGTATGTTTTTCTTTCCAAGGAAGCCCTCAAAAGGAAATTAAGAGGACTTGCATTATTTCAGGTACTGATAAAATTGGGCTCTTCACTGTAATAATTTGAGCAATCCTAGGCAGGTGTCAAGGAAGGAAATGCATTGTTTTGTTCATACATGTGACAGGGGAAATAAGAATGGAAGAATACCAGATAAAAGGTAAACTGGACTAAAGTTATCTTTGACCACAACTGAAAATGAGAATCAGAACTTAGTACATATATAGTAGATAGTGAAATAAAATTAAGCATACTAATAAAAATGCTGCTTCAATTAAAATAAGAAATACGCATATATTTAACATCCAGCATGAGAAAAATTCCACTGAAGTTGCAATTAGATTTTGAGAGTAATTTCAGTAGCAACCAATTTCATTTCTATAACACTATAATGATTTCATCAGTAACAAATTCTGTAGGTAGTATCACACTGGGAGGTTTAAGGATGGCACCATTAAATAGCATCTAGAATTGTTACAATCAACTGCGTCTTACACAAAACGGTGTATTTCTGGAGGACTGTTAAATGTACCAATTTGCCAGATTAGCATTTTGCTGAAAAGTAACACTCTGCACCTTCAGGAACCTATTTACCTATGGACCAAAGCTCACACCAAGTCCATTTTCTACTGCAAAATGAACCTGGGCATCCTTTCACAGCAGAATTTATATTACAGCCACAAATACTACAGATTACCATAAACAGTTTGGTCACCATGGGGCAAAACATGGGTTTTTTAAATGCCACTGAGCACAGGGCTGGGTATACCAGCTGTCGATATGCTGATGTTTCCTCACCTTCTTTCAGTCTCCTCTGCTCTTAACCCATTGCTGGAAGCTGTGACCAGTGCTTTGCAAAGGGTGACAGAATCTGGGCTGTGAACCCCAGAAGACACCGAACTGATGTAACAGGAAGGGAGTTGTGCAGACACACGTGCAGGTTCCAGAAAGCAAGAGAACATGGGGTTTCCTTTACAGTGATACTGGGAGCAAACCTAAACAAGCAATCTAGAAACACATCTTCCTTCCCAAACCACCCAGATCATTAAATAATAGACACTGTCTCTGTGTAGAGCACCTTTTACAGATTATCCTATCTCAAACAGCAAAAATTGTAGAAATCTAGGACATCCTCAGGTAGACAAGTACTTTGTTGCATCCAGAAATAACTAATGGTTATTGGAAACAAAAATGCTACATTCACGAATCCTCTAGCAATTTAAAAGTTCAAAGAGGTTTTAAGCCTTATTATGCAATATCGCTCACATCTAATGTAGAAATGCCTTTTAGTGATGTGCAGTTGCTAAAATTATATCTATGTTTGTGAAGATCTCACCAGACAAACTCGATTTTTCAAAGACAAATGTGATGCTTAGAGAGCAAAGGGAAATTACTAGAGGCACTTCTGCATTTAGCAAAGACTGTTAAAAAGACTGATTTTCAGGAATTCAGAGTACAACTTCCTAGATCATTGGACTATTAATGACTGTACAAGAGCTACAAATGCGTATACAAATCAGGTGCTTTGAACCTAAAATGTACCCCAAATTTCTTAACAGATCTGGCCCATTCCATTAGGAAAGCTCTTCCTCTAATGAACAAAGACATGTAAGCTGCAAGAAGGCTACTGCAGATTGAATGGGAAAACCAGTGGCCAGAAATCCTACTCCCAGAGTAACCCAAACCATTGTAACATTTCTCACACAGACTGTAACGAAACAAAAAGCCCCACAACTACAAGCCAAAGCCAAACAACAAAAAAAACTCACATTGCCTTTTAGTTCTAAACCTTTTTTTATCTGGCTTCATATAACACACGCTTTGTGATCTTCTCCTCCTTAAATCTGCCTTACTTTTACAAACCATCTTCAGGAGACAATAAATAACGTTTGAAGAAAGAGTGGAAAAGCACGAGCAAAGTAACAAGCTAGGCATCAGCTTGGGAAACCGTGAAGTGATTCATCTCATGAAAAAAACACCAAAGGCATTTTAGGAAAAATAAATCCCAGGTAGGTTGATAGCCAGAAGCAGAGGAAACATGTTATGACATCCATTACAGGTGAATCCCATGCTGAGTTCTAGGAACCTGAGACAGTGAGAAGAGAGGAGGGGGTGGGCATATACTGGGGATGAATTAAGGAAAGCAAGGAAGAGTTTTGCTTGATGATGTGGTGATAAAGATAGAACTGCAAGTGGCTGTATAAGAAAAGAAGAGAATGGGAAATGGAAATATTTAAGATCTTTAAAGAAGCAGGAAATAAAGTGGTATAAACAGCTGTAATATTTCCCGTATCTCAGTCTGAGTTAAAACTGAAGGGGTGAACTATTTATCCACCGCATGGGCAAAGGCCCATGAGTTGTAAATATAAAAGCAGACAGATTAAAACCTGAGTTAATCTCCAATATGGGTCAATCATCTACTAGCAGGGAGATGAGGAGCCAATGTTTTTTTTCAGCTATAACTTTTTTTTTTGTATAGGCAACTATTTATATATTCATTATATATATTTATATATTAATATATTCATTAATCCTGCTATTCGTGGTAGACGTGCAACATAGTTTCAGTGAACAGGACTGGAAGTAACACCAGAGCAAATAGAGGCCTTAAAGGAAGACTCTAATCTCAGAAACCTCAGAGAGTCTCTGTAATTTTTTTTAAGGATTCAGTTATGATAATAGTTAGGTTTGCAAAAAGTGATTTCTGCACTATTCAGATAAACGACCTCACAGAGGCCATTTCTTCCGCAGCAAATGAAGAGCAGATAACACCCACCAGAATGGGAGCAAGCCATTTAAGAGCAAGTGGAGGGAGCTCCACAGTGCCGGCTCCTGTGTGATTATCAACAGCCTGAACATAACAAATGCTTTAGATTTCATGACAGAATTTACCTTGCATTGTGGCCATCAGAGGTGGCAACTCATTTTAAGCATGAAACAATCTCACCCTGTCCATTGCTTGGAAATGACTTCTCATCTACTATTATCTGTCAGTTTTGCCTTCTCATTTTCAGCTATCACCAGTCTCCATACCTACAGAAGTCCATTTCTCTTTGGTTCTTGTTCTCAGCTCCAAAATCATTTATTAGGAGCTACACACGCTTAACAAAGACAGGCAGAATTCATGCAGGAATTAATGGCAGGCGATGGAAGTTGCTATGTATCATTATATAATATGTGCCAGGGCTGCTGTCACAGTACCTGAACTGCCTCATCCTTTGTCAATCAGAACAAAGCACTGGTGTAGTGCAAAGATTATTTTTGTTGTTCTGACAATACAGTTCTAGCTGTAATGCAGTAGTAATACGTGATAATCTATCAGGGATAGCAATCATTTTATGACAGTCAATCTGACTGCCCCCATTTTACTTTCTGAACATGACCTGAAGTGACTTCACCCAAAAATGTTACTTGCTCTTTATGAATCCTTTAGAAACAGCAGCAGGACAGAAATTGAGGGTAGTTTGTAAGAGTTCCAGCCTGTCCCTCTGCCCATTCTCTTCTGCGTAAATATCAACACTAATACTTTCCTTTACAGTAATGTTATCAGCTCCATCAGTTGTCACTGATACTGGTGATGAAAAGACACAGCCAACACTAAGGACCAACTGGAAATGACTAGGACAGCTCCAGAGTGGGGGGGGGGGTCCCACAGGACAGTCCCTCTACCTCCAAGGCACTCTTCTGTTGCACTCCCTGAGGGTCAGCCACTGAGAGCATTAATGAAGAAACACCATCTACTATGTGTCTGAGAAAATAACATTGCTCTGGCTGCTAACTAGAGAGCCTGTTTAGTCACACACACACTCAGCCTTTGGGAGACACTGGCATGGCTGCAAATAAACTGTTCAGGGACTGATTCCATTTGAGAAAGAAGTTACGCTTGTCAAACATCAGGAAGAAACTTAAAATGTAGGTGAGCTCTGACCTGAGACACAATTTTGCCATCGGGTCTTCTGGTTTGAATTCTATTCCCAGCTGTTTTTCCAAAGCCTGTCAGCGGAAGCCTGGATCAATGCACTGCATCCATCTTGGGGCTACGTCTGGAATCCGTTCAGGAGAGAAACTTTGTGCAGAAGGCAGCAGCAGCTGGCTTAAGAACAGCCTCTCATCTCCTAAATCTTCAAGCTACACCTTTGAAGCTGTCCTGAATGGTAACAATATTTTTGGAGAAGAGGTAATCCAATGATCCAGTGAAAGAAATTTTGGGCAGTGAAAGGTAAGCCAAATTGGAGAGGAGCTGGAGAAAGGAATGAGCAGTGTGGGGCAATGTGCAGGGGATCTAAAAAGGAAGAGCTAACAGGAAACAGGACAGACATTACAAATCTCTTACATGCTAGAAATAAGATGACCAAAAAAACCTGTACTGTAAGCTAGAAAATGTTAATAAATCAATAAAATGAATTACACAAAAGACACCTGAGAACAAAATTGTCAGTCATTGCTCTGTTCCATCGTATACTCTCTCTCATCACATACAGGGTTATTGTGTTTACCTAGAGGCCAAATTTTATCCTTCACCTTGGTGTTTAATTTCTGTTGTAGGATATTTGCCAGTGCTGACCTAAGCTTTCAGTGGACTTCCTGGAACTACTTTGGGGTCACTCCTGTGCATGCAGCCAGGCATTTCATAGGAGTCTAAAGGCGTCTGAAGAAAAGCTTAGAAAAATAGTTTTCCAACTTGATGCACTCCAGAAATTTTATTTTCTCTTTACAAATACGAACACTAGGCACCAGTACTCAAAAAGGCAGCAGGGAGGGAGGATGGTAACATCACTGAACTAGAACCAGGGAAATCGACCCAAACTAATTTGCACTTTGGTTGGTACAATATGAAGATGAGCACTCTTTGCAGTCTTTAACAGGGACAAGCAGGTTCTGGCCCCTGGAGAAATATTGATCTAAGATTTGTGGCTTTTCCATCAAATTCAAATCCAGAACTCTGGGTCCTAACTACACTATGAGACTCTTAAAGACAAACTAATTCAAAAAATCATGCTATTACATGTGGAAAAGAGGACTTCACTGGTATGAACAAGGTAAAGGCAGTAACGTACACCCCTGGATTGGGGATAAAAGTAGAGGATGAATCGTTGTTATTAAGTGGACAATCCCAAAATCACTCTAGTAATTTCTCTGCACTCATTTGGGGAATTTTACTTACTGTATTTATTCATGTAACAGGCATGCCTACTGCTTTTCTGAGTAGCAGGAAACAACAGGTTACTGTAATCTCTGACTTGCTGAATATAAAAATAAGTATCAAATGGAAAGAGGGAAGAATAAAGGAAAGAATTGCTGCTAATAACAGAGAACTTCATTTTCTCTCCATCCCTCCCCACAGTTGGGGAATGAACTGGTTTTCATTTTAGGATGCAGCCCCACGGACCCCAACTTACCATGAACTTTTCAATGTTGGTGGCAATACCACTTATAATAATAATTAACCAACCATGAGTAGACAAAATCTACGGCTACACCCACAGAAAATATAGCTCCTTGTTACAGATACTGTAACTCTATTAAATAGAGCTCTAAGATGCACACATTCCCAGCATAGTAATACCAGTAAGGGGCATAAGGTTTTTGATACGACAGTCATAGCGGCCCTCTCCCAGACCAAATAACACATATCTGGTAGTATGGATTAATGCATTCATCCAGACAAAAGAGAGTATCCCAAGAAAAGCAACTACTGCTGGTGCAATCTGCATCTGCTCTAAGAGGGTCTCTGAGCCCATTTCCCTCTATGCATCAGCTACACCAACCCACTTGTTCCAGCTCAGTCTGAGAGCACAGATCAGCAGTTCAAAAATGCATTTAAGGTTCACATTTTAATCTAACAAATGGCCTAAGAGAAAAGGCTTGTGTGGTAGAAACTTTCCACCAACTCGGAGAACAATAAAAAAGACAAAACTCTGTCCTCAATGCACAGAGCCTTGCTGCAGAACCTGAAGCTGCCAAACACAGGCTGTGACAGATGGCCATGGGAGCAAACTTGGACAGCAAAGGCTTACAAGGAAGATGGCTGTGGCCTTAAAACTAGCTAGCAATTGGCATGACTGGCAGCACTAGGAGTCTGTCTCTTGAGCGAGTTCTCGCTGCTGTGTTTACGTGTGCAGCCACGCGCATACGTGTGACATACATGTGGCGCTGTGTGTGCGGCTGGCACACGGCTTCCCTGCAGGGAAGTATTAATAGCCTCGGGTCAGCTCAGTGTTGCATGTCTCTGCCAGGATAGCTATGCTGGGCAAGAGCTCAAAGAGCTAAAATTGCTGATTGCCACAGCCAGCAGAAACCCCTCGTGTAGAAACAATTGTATGAGCACAATTCCATTTTCACTGGCTCTTTTCATTCCGTGGCATATTTTATACACCAGTACAAAGTGTACCTTAGCTGTCAGCAAAACTGGCAACACCTTGCTGAAAAGAATACCTTGAATCTTTAGGAGGTATAAACCCAGGAGGGAGACACCAAACTTCTTATGATGGAAGCATCTTAATTTTCAAACAGCAGTAGTGGGAGGATATTCAGGGAGTAAATGACAGAGCACCGCTCTCCCAACCAATGAAATGGAACACCAAGATGACACATTGCTTGCTATTAATGCAAATTAGCCCATCCTTCATTTAGCAACTTTATTGACAAAAGCTGAAATCACTCCATGTAACAGAATTCAGTTCTCATCCAGTGTAAGAACAGTAAGTTCCTCCTTCCTCCCCTTGACCACAAGCCTCATACTCACCTGCTCATTTCACTAGCAAGCCCACTTCTCCTACCATCCCCAGAGGTTTGGTCTCATTCAAGAAGCTGTTAACCAACCACCCCCTGCTCTTTTCTTTACTAGTCCAAAAAATACTCCGTTCACTTTGTCTGATCCATCTGGTATTTACACTAGAACAAAACTTTACTGGTAGAAGTTTGTCTGTCAAGCTGGCTAACTGCACAGCTTCGGTTTGCCTCTGCTTTCCAAAAGGTCTCAAGTGAATTTTCACGGTGTTGTGTGTCTCATTTGGAGAGGCATTATCCAGACTTCTGACACGGAAACCACAACTGGCACCTTCTCTTAGGGACCTTAACATTACCTAATACAAACCTCCCCTTTGCTAGCGATAAAAAAAATCCTCAAGAAGGTGTGATAAATCTCTGGAAATTAAATAAAACAAGGTGGATGGCAAATCTATGACACCAGGCACCTTCTCTTCTATAACCAGTAAGCTCTGTTCAACAGATCACTCCAGCTCATGACTGTCCATTGTAGATATTTATTTCTACCAGGCCAGATTCTTTAGGGATTGACTTGTGATGGCACAGCTCACTGGCTGATAGTAATCTCACATCCCTTAGTCTTTTTTTTTTTTTAAAAAAAAGCAGAGCTGCCATACAGGCAGCACTGCTTGAGTCATCACATTCAGGCTCTGTGTGGAGCAGATTTAATTCCTTTGTATAGAATACTCAATATATTTATCCTGGCACTTGACTTTTTCCCCATGAGACACCATCAGAGTTGTGGCAGCTTTAAAAACCTAAGCTAATTCCATATATACAGAAGGAAAAAGGCTGAGCTGGCAGGATTTACTCTACTGAGGACACACATCATCTGTGCTCCTTCCTCTCCTGTAAGGTTAGTAATAGCCTGAGTGGTTTCAAGTGGACCTTGCAAGCTTATTCTGATGGTTGTCTCTTCTCCCAGGCAAAAAGGGGGTTGGAAAGAAGAAGAGGGCAGTGGAGACTCCGGTGAAAATTTGTTGAGCACAGACTATTTCTGGAATATAAGATGTGCTCCTGGACTTGCTCGTTTGGTGGTTAAAGTCTTTGGCAATAATTTTATTTTCAGGAGTGTGCCTCTGGCTCCTGGAGCCAGGAACAGGAGCTCTGGTATAGTTAAACATACAGGGGTGGGGGAACCGGAACCAACAACCCACCATACAAATCTCTCTCAGAAATATAACAAGCAATGTGAATGTCATTAAAAACATTATGTAGCCAATCTTTCTGTAATACTTCCCAGGAAAGTTGTTCCTGAAAATTTGTACAGCAGAAGCAGAAAAATATCCAGAAGGATATATGACATGTTTAGTTTTACTTCCATTGTTATTACTGCTTTTATTATTACGTGATTACTAAGGCTAAAATGATGTAACTGAGCAACTGATATAAGATTGTGTCTTATATTCTCATATAAATGAGAAATTACTATGAAACAGGTGACCTTTTCTTAACGAAATATCCCATGAATTCTTAAGCTGTATCAATGAATAAGATCCCAAAGGAAAAGACAAGATGGAAGTCATGAATGTGCCAGAAATTAAGTACTAAAGCAATTTTCTGTCACAGTGAGTTCCAGTTGATGTAGCTTTTTCAGTCTCTCTAGGACCCAGTTCTTCGCAGCAAGAGTGTGAAACAAACATCTCTGAAGTTAGCTGAACACACCACCAAGTTCACAGCCTGGTACCTTCTGTCTTGACACAAAGCCCAGTGTTATTCTCCAAGTTTCTCTTCTGCATCCATCACTAATAGAGGCAAAACTTACACCTTCCCAGGTTGCTCACTAGGCTTTACTTATTTTTAGTATTTCATATAAAAATTTCAGTCTTTTTAAAATTTTTTCTTACTTTCCAGATCTGGAAAGAAACCAGTATTAAAATTTCCATCATGTTCTTTGCTTTCTTTGTGCATTTTTAAATTTAGTTATTCAAGTTTTATAAGAACACGGTCTCCCATGATTGCTATAGGTCCTTCCTATGATTACTGCTCACATGTATCTCAACTACGCTCTTGCTGTTGTTGAAATAGTATGTGCCTTATCTTACGGTCAGGTAGCACATCACATAGCCTGTATTTCTACATGTTATGTTGTTGGTTTTCCTCTACACCGGAGGTGCTGATATTTTTTTATGCAATTACTTCATTCTCCTAAAAAAAGGACTACATAACTATTTATAAGATCTGTAGCCTACTCCTATTTTTATTCATACCTTGGATATTTCATTTGTGGAAATCTCTGCTCATTTCAGCTGAGTTCTACCACAGACCTTCTGGCAAAGAGAAAAAAAAATAGTTTAAAAAAAAAGAAACTAGATTGAGGCTGCATGTTCACACATGTATGTGGCTGCATGTTCACACATGTATGTGGCTGCATGTTCACACATGTATGTGGCTGCATGTTCACAAATGTATGTGGCTGCATGTTCACAAATGTATGTGGCTGCGTGACACAACCAGCTAGCAACTAACACTTGCACACTCATTTGTTCGGGTTCTGGGACAAAATGGTATGCGATAATATGATCCAAATTTATTTCTTCAATACCAACACAGTATTGATGAGCTTTTCAGATACAATAAGAATTTTTTTTAAATCCTGACTGCTAGAATGCCTGTCCCTTTTATCTAGTGCTCATCACTTTACTGTGAGATTCTTCAATGTTCACGACACAAAGGCTCTTCTCTCCCTCGGAATTCATTTTAGATGAAGCCATTAGATCTCACAGTTGCAGTTTAATGCAGGGATTTTAGGTCATCTCAGAACTTACCCTTTTCCAAGAACAGTTTTAATCTTTGTATAATACTTGAATATACTTCTTATAATTATGTTTCAAGTGTTATTGCAGCTATATTTCAGATTTTACGTATGTAAGAAAATGCTATATTATTTTAATGCTGACGGTAGAGTAAAAATCTATTCAATATTCACCTTTCAGGAAGCACAATCAAATATCCAAGAACACTATTAGACTCGCCTAGCATAAAGTTTCAAACTGCTAATGGGTTTTAAATTGATGTCATCATGCTGCAATTTAAATACATGATGTTCCTTAATTTTGACTGAACTCTTTGTAGAGTAGGGATGGTACAAAAGAAGGAGGAAGGCTACATTTTCTATACCTGCTTCTTTTTATCTGCTTGCCCATTTTTGATACACAAGAAGAATTATTACATCAGCTTGGGGTAGGGGGTGAAGGTTATTCAAATGACAATAGGTTTCAATTAGTTAAACACTGTGGAGTTGTATCAAAAGTAATATTTTCTGAGAGTACGAGGAATAGAATAAAAGCAAATAACACATGAGAGGTGCGTGACTTCTCTTAAAGACGGATCTCATGGGACCTATCAATAAAAACCCATATGTACAAAGTGAAGGAAATAACAGACAGAAAGGTCACCTTGCCCATAAACCTCCTTTTCACTAAAAGGGCAAAATGTACCTGAGCACGACAGCAATACTGCAAAACAGGCAGTCACAGTCTCTCACAAATCTCAGGGAGTCCCCTCAGATCTGGACACTGACAAAGGAGAAGAGATCACACTGAGGAGGACTACGAGGAGATCCCGCTCTCTTGAGGGGAGGGAGAGCAGGCATGAGATGCAAATTTTCTAGGTGAAGAATTGTCTCTTTCAGAAATGTCTCAAAATCCAAACTAAACGGTGTCTAGACACAACAGGCCAGTATCGTACAAGAATTCACACTATTTATATTTCAAATATAGTATGTTTACTGTACATAAAGTCAGTTTTTCCAAAGCTGTTGCTATAGCTACAAATCAAGGAAACCATAGCAACAACCCTGTATTATGTACAGCCTTAATTAGGGATTAAGTTATGTCTCTCTTTGCATTTTATATTAAATATTCCCACACAACCTAGTCATAGCAATCTTAATTTTTTTTTCAGACTTTTTAATAACAAATATTCCATAGCATTATACTGTCAAGTCAAATACGCAACACTCTTGAAATACCTCTTCATGGCATTATCCTGATCATACCTAACAATACACATGTCATTGCTTTTTACTTGAGATCACAGATGTTCATATCACCACATTTCCTGATATTCTATAATACAAATCATTGATCACTTCAACCCTAACCATCAAGTAACTGATTTTCCATCACCTCACAAGGTTTCCAAGTCTCATCTCACTCAGCCTTACCCCAAAAGAAACCTGCCCCTCCTAACTCAAACTTTTTTCCTAAGGATTAAAGTCTTAGTGGTTTTGTTTGTTTGTTTGTTTTGTTGGGTTTTTTTCTCTTTTTCTTCAGAAAATAAGTATGCAAAGGAGAGACAGGAAAGGTAGAGTAGCAGTTCATCTCAATTTTCTATCTTCCCTGACACATCAGATGACTGACCAGGTTGGTGGTAAACTATTCCAGTTCCTCTGTTTTGCTGACCTTGTATATGTGCTGTTTAAATACTCTGAGAAGTTGGGATTAGAGAGCCCTGGCATGCTGCATGCAGCCAGCGCTCGGAGTGGAGCCTGAGAGAAACAAGTAAAGGAGAACAGAGAATAAATGCAAAGAAGAAGGAGGATGTTGGAAGTGGCTGAGGAACAGGACAGAGTGCTACTGGACAGCAGGAGACATGGAAGACCCGGGGGGGTGACAGGTTTCAAAGGACACTCTAGAAGACTATGAACACATTCAACAGCTGTGCAAAGATTCTTCCAACAAAAGAGAAAGCCAAAATTCATGTCTTTAAAAGGCTTCTCTCCTACCTTCCCTTCCATCGCATCACTTTCTGCTAATTCATTATGATATCATCTCTTCTCCTTTCGGTCCTCGCCTGTTGATGAGATACCACGTGTCCCATTTTGCAAAAACCTTGGCCACGCTTGTTTAGGGCATTAGCTGCTCTCACAGACTGGTCCTTCTGCTTGTAGTACGTATCATAGCAGCAGAAAAACTAGAAAAGGATATCTTAATTCTATTAAACGAGCAGAAATTCGATGTATTGGGCACTTCAACAGAGATGAGAGATCTGTGGTTTTAATCTCTCAGAACAATTTGGAATTGATGGCCATTTTAATACAAATGATATGCAAACGTTTTATAAAGCAATCTGTGTTATAAAAATTGTAATCTGAGAGAGCTGTGAGTGTGAGTTAGTAACATGAGCTGTGCAAAAGCTTCTCACATGGGCAGGGCAATAAAACTTGCCTCGCACAGGGAGTAATTAAGTCAGAAGACAGTGCATTCACAATTAGCTAGGCATGTTCAATTTCTTCATTATCATTTTAACTAGCAAATATCAATGCAACTGGCAAATACAAGGGGGAAAACAAAATTACCACGTCTGAGGAGTCCTTCATGACCTAAGCTAAACTGAGACAAATGTCTTACTAATCGATACTGGTCACCAACTTGCAGGACATTCATTTCCATTTGCTGTTAGAACTTCCAAGCGTGTTATCAAATTTAAGAATGAATTAAGGCTCCCACAAGCTACATCTAACCTCAGATGAAGGCAACAGTGAATAAAAATGGATTAGCATGCTCCTCTCCTCTCCACTTATCAGTTCAGACTGATAGTGATCAAGTGACCGTGGCAGCTCTACCTCATTCAGATTCCACACCTGCCACTGTGGCAATAACCCAGGGACATGCAGAACACACTGCCCTCTCATTTTTAGTGGGTTCCTGGTCCTTTTGTATTTAAGATATGCTAGAATATCTCTTTTGAACTCCACAGCAGCTCCCATTCACTTCACCAGGACTAGTATTCACACTCTGACTCAAATAGATTTCCTTTGGGGTGCTTGTCCTTTCTCTGCGCTGCCGATAATGCACTTGGGCCTCCAATATACTTAGTGGTGCATCTTACACAGGCAACAACTAAAAGCTGAAGAAGTTTAAAAGAAGCTGTCTCCTAAAAACTATGAATCTCATTCAGATTTTCAAATTTAATAGTCTAAAGTTAAACTAATAACTAACTTGTCCAACACATGTGTAGGACTGAATATCCTGAAGTGGTATTTTCGTTTTCTGTAAAATTGTTATGCGAATGAGTTTCCTTCACGAATATAGTAATAGCAATTTTGTAAGAAAAATAAGTAGTAGTAAGTGCAAGTTCTCATGACTGACAGTGCTAGAACTGATCAGAAACAACTTTTATAGTTATTTCGTGGCGTTAGCTTCTTCTGCAAGTTTGCATGTTATAAATAGCACACGGAGAGAGGAAGACTCTGGGGGGAAGGCAGCCCTACCACCAAAACCCAGCAATGTCATTAAATATTTTGGCAACTTAGACAGTTTAAAGCAGGAGTCCCTGTAAAATCCAGTTTTATCACACAAGTATTTTTATCACACGGGAAGTATTTTGCAAAGCAGATACAAACGCCAAAGCATTTTAAAATGCAGACTGGAAATACATACTTGGCTTTCAAATAGCTACCAAGTGTTAATGTAATAGGTCCACAAAAATCCAGTAAACCTCTAGCTTTGTAAATTTTCTACACTCACATATGTTCATTTCACAAATCATTCCCTTATCTTCTTCCACACACACATAAACACAAACAAACTACTACTTCTTTAGGCATCTCAGGAAATATTAAACATTTTTAGGGCTTTATTACAAGCGCACACAAGAATTTCCTTGTGAGTTAAAAAGACTGAAAGCTTCAAATTAATCTGAACAAATCTCTTGTATAACTATCAGTTTTCACTGCAACCAAGCATGGCTTTGAGGCCAGCTCTCTGCTCTCTCCACTGCAGACGCACCAGAAATATTAAAAATTCAATAGTCATTGAAAGAGTAGCGCACTGTTAAATGAGACACTTTGCTCAGAAACATTGCTTGCTTTAGCTTTTACACTGAGCAGGTTGGTACAAAAGCAGTTATGTTATGTGGGATCAGAAAAAGAGAAGTCTACTGGTATCTTTTGCTGTGCTCTTGACACCGAGCCTTACCTCTTGTGTTTTCACATTTATATATCCATAGTGAGTTCTCAGAGGCTGCCTTTGGCCGTTAGTAAATGGTACCCATTTGACACTAGTTTGTCCAAAGCAGTTGAGGATCAAAGGAAAAGTTACTTCATTTGTGAGACGAATGATGATCAGACAGAGGAAAGCTGCAATGAAACTCACAGCAACGAGGGACTTTCTCTGCAAAGAAAAAAAAATAAAGAAAATCAATTATTAAAATGAATAATTGTTTTTAATTAAAAAAAAAAAACACAAACAAACCACATCTTTTATTGTAGGATGAAGGAAAGACACTAAAAAGCTTTCTGTGAAATTATTTTCATGGTAGCCACCTTGCTGCAGGAGCACAAGGACACAGCCAAGTGGATCATTTTGTTTCTTCCATTTCAGAGGTTTTCAGTTTTTCCTTTAGAACTGGTTGGAAATGAACCTGTTGTGGTCAAAAAAACCCCAACAAACCCAAAAACAAACCAAAACAAAACAAAAACCCTAAACTAAAATAAAATGCATTGTTTTTTTCTCAAGTTTTAAAATAACATCTATCAATTTTAAATTCTATTTGTATTTGGAATCAAGATTTTATGTAAACATCCCCAGCAAGGTCTCCGTTCAAAATCATCGTTGCTCTAGATACACAACAAGCACACAAAGGGAAAACTCCATTTGCAGCCACACCACACCGAGTTTATTGTGAAGAGAATGATCACCACAGACAGTATTTATTGTGCATTACTTTTAAATCATTCCCATACAACAGAACTCACACTCTAACCTGAAATAGTTCAGAATAACTGGTCAGACAAGTCAGCACAACATTCTGTCTCATTCCAGGTTCATGAATTTACACAGCGAGGCGTTATCTCGGACAAGAGGAGCTCACTGTTAATAACACAACAGATCTGAAGCCTGTATTTAATTAGCCTTTGCTTTCCACCTCTACCCTATCTATCCAATTAGTTGGACTGGTGAATGTAACCACAGAAAGATAGAAACTTTTTCCCTGGGTAACACCCCAGTCTACAGGGGAAAAACTTAGAAGAAATGTGATATTCCCCTCATTTTTAGGGTTTTTTTTTTTAAATTCTGCTGTTAATTACTTCTCGACAAATTACTTCAAGACAAATCACGTTAGTTGGCATAGGTAAAGATTCAAGGTATACTGAGCTATATATATAGTTATATATATAATATATATGTATTATATATAACCTTCTACAATAAGGTTATTTTTAAATTTTCCCCAAGGCAATGAACAATGATCATTTAGAGGTGGTTTTACTGTACTTTAATTACATTCTAGCTTTATCTGATTTGCCACAGTTTAATCACCCTGATGAATGTAATTCTATCCCTCTAAACAGTAACAGATACAGAAAATAAAGAGGAAAAAATTATTTGCCTAGGGGCCTACATAAGTATAGAGTAACACTTGACGCGGGATGACAGAATCCCATCACCCCAGTTCCCATCTACAGATGCCACCAGCTAACAGGAAGCAGCAGGGAGCCATGAGAGAGCCCTTCTGTACAGGATGGCAGCAAGACAGCATGTGCTGCAGAGGCCATGGCAGGGTGAAAGGTGAGTTCTGATCACAATCATATAAAGTGAGGCTGTTCTTTGCCTGGAGGTTCATTTGACAGTCTGCAGAAACTAAAATTCGGAAGGTTGAGCAGGAGGAACAATGATATTTACGCAGCAAACATACTGGGAAAGACAGGGACAAAGTTTTACTGAACCCGAGCATCCAAGTGCTTCGTCCCCATGACCAAAGCCTGCAGACATTGCTGCCATGCTTTGGCAGTTCAGCTTCTGGACATGGAAGACAGCAACAATCACAAAGGGCACGCTGCAGATTTGAAGGGACATTACTGTATTCCCAAATGGAGTTAACAGAATAGTACTTTACGGGGGCCAATTGCACGGCTCGACCTGTTCTGACGTATTAGGAGGCTGCAATTTGTAAGATAAAAGCAATGAAAGTCTGAGATGAGAAACTTGGGTGAATGAGGTCACTGTGAGGAGAAAGGGAGAAGGATGCTGAAGAGGATAAGTATTGTGGCAATGCAATTCAGTGAGCTAATGGTTGTGTACAGCGATGGAAAATTAAACCCAGCAAATCTTGAGAGGACAGCCCAGCAGCCACAACTCAATCACAGCTTTCAGAACTCATTGAAGCCACTGCACTTTTCATCAGCTACATTACAACAGATTTACATGAAATTGCAATAAAGTGGCTGGGGAACACTTCTGTGTCACTTCTCTTAGTACCAGATGGAGTCAGAAATGTTTATCTATATATCAGGGCCTTGTAAGTGTTAAGAGCAGCCAAGATGTGACATTTAAGTGATAATCATAAAGCAATAGGAAGGATTGTGGATTAGTCATCTTATTTATTGCAAATCAGAATTAAAATACTGCAAATATAAGGGGAATCAGGAGTCTCACTCCACTAACATGAGCCCACTTCAATCAAAACATCTGCAGCAGGAAGCACCAGCACTGCCCTGGATGATGCTGCTACCCGATTCCCACACGTTCTCTCTTCCTGGTTTGTTGAAGAGCATTTTTTACTTCCTTTATTTTGCACAGATATGTTCTGAACTTGAAAACATTGCAAACAGCTTTGTGTGCTTCTCACAGGGAGCTGTTCTAAGGAGCCTCTGCCCTGAGAAGAATTCAGATTGTGTAGCTAGATTTCTTAGCCTTCATTTGGATGTCACTGGATTTTTATATTCCTTCTCTTTAAATACACTGTACTGCAGAAGGAAAGAAAAAAGTGTGGCCTTCTTTTATTGTCTTTGGTGAGAAAATATTGTTTGAAAAAGAAAATAGCAAAGGTTTTTCTGAGTGTTGCTTCACCAGAAAACACCTGCACTAATTACAACAGTGTAATGAGCAGAAGAACAGATTTTTTACAACAGAAAGGCATCAAGGCATGCTATAACTGCCTTAGGAAAAAAAAAATAATCTAGCCACGTGCAAACACAATGTCTAGCTACCAACTTGTACAAAAGAAGCTTATGTTAAGGATTTATTATTTATTTTTATATAAAGAACATCTCATCACTAAAGTATTTAAAAGACTCATGTTATAACTGCTGTAGAGGAAGTTATACCCAACTGTTTAAATGTACTGTCAATTAAACACAGAAATCCTTATTTTTCCATTTTCTGATGCAGGAACTATCTATATCCCAGCTCATGTGGTGTATTTCCTGGTTGATACATTTGACCACAGTGTGACTGAAGGGCTGAAGGACCTCATGAATTCTTTGGGAGAGCATTGACTTGAGTAGGACTGGGATTTCACCTTAAATTTTACAAGTTTTTCAATACTTATATCTGAAATTATTAAAAAAAAAAGTTCTGTCACCTAGAAATTCCTTATATCTCAGAAAAAAAATATTTTA